>JBAMHW010000022.1:26789776-26807671 GCA_037177495.1 Rhadinocentrus ornatus | reverse complement strand
CATCCATCCATCCATCATCCATCCATCATCCATCATCCATCCATCATCCATCCATCATCCATCCATCATCCATCCATTATCCATTCATCATCCATACAACCATCCATCATCCATCCATCATCCATCCATTATCCATTCATCATCCATCCAACCATCCATCCATCATTCATCCATCATCTATACCTCATCCATCTCTCCAACAACAGAGAGAGAGAGACAGAGAGAGAGAGAGAGAGAGAGAGAGAGAGAGAGAACGAGGAGATAGCTAGATAGAGAGAGAGAGAGAACGAGGAGATAGATAGATAGAGAGAGAGAGAACGAGGAGATAGATAGATAGAGAGAGAGAGAGAGAGAGAGAGAGAGAGAGAGAGAGAGAGAGAGCAACAGCAGCTTGTTTTGTTCTTGTCAAGGTCACAGCAGCAGAATGTGGAGATCCTCAGGGAACACCACTGTCTGCGTGTGTGTGTGTGTGTGTGTTTTGACAGGCTCAGTGTTGCATTTTTTTCTGTGTGTGTTTGCCTTTCGTCTCTGTGTGTTTGTCTGCATTTAAAGCCCTGTAGGGACTTACAATGGGCTGCAGCGACACACTGCAGTCACTGCTCAATTAATTGGTTTAAACACACACTCACACACACACACACACAAACAGTATCAACACATGAGTAACAGACAAATACCCATTTATGAGAAATTAAAAACAAATGTAAAAAGGAAAATCAAACAAAGGGAAGAATCTGAACCCTGATCCTGGCTCTGGTCTTCTGTCTGCTGGTGACTCATCTTCATTACTGGAGGTGTTTTCAGGAGGTTTTTGATGAGAACACTTTTCCATTTTGAGGGGAATCAGTGTTGTGTTGCATTGTCTGCGCTACATGATCACAGAGTTGGAGCGTTTCATGCTTATGATCCCGCTGGATTCAAGACTTCATTCGATGCATTTCGTGGATTTATTTATCTTTTGTTTATTATACTCGTGCATTTTGCTCTATTTTTTGTCTCTTCTTATTTGATGCTGCATCGCCCTGTGATCGTCTTCTAGCTGAATGTTTGGTATTTCCATCCTCGTGGCTTGGACAAAACACAGATGCTCATTTCCCACCTAAACCTGTTGGTTTGAGACTGAAAGTGGGAGCTGTGTATGTAGAATGTGTGAGTGTAAATGGTTGAAGGAGAAACACACTTTCAAGCACTTTGTAGAACCCAGATAAGATTAAAATGCACTTTACAAGTGTGGAGCACTTAGCATGAAGCATTTTAAACGCTGCCATCCATTACCAGCAGGTGTCTGGTCAGAAAGAAAAGAAAAGAATAACTAAAGTGTTAATGCAACGTGTTTGTTCTTACACAACTTATCATCTGACATTTGTGCTTCACTTTTTAATTCCCTCAAAGTAAGTTTGTTTGAATATAAGAGATGGAAAATCAGGCCTCGCTTTGCAGGTTAAAAACAATCTGAGCAGCAGGATGTTTTCATTGTTCTGCTCAGCAACATGCACGAGACACAAAGACTTTTACACAAAGCAAAGAGACCTCAAGAAGTGCAGAAAGTCTAAGTGACCAATGTCAGGGCTCATGTGCATGAGATTTAGCCTCAAGCACACACACACACACACAGCACCTGCAGCTCTGTACAAGACATTAACATGGCAAAACAAATTAAATTTGCTCAATCAAAGTGTTCTCGAGGACACATTAGCATGAGGAACATGATAAAAGTGCTTCTCTATTGTGTCTTATCAGAGTCCCATAATGCACTGGAAGGCAGGGATTGGCCCTCTCGTTTGGTCACACAATGCTGGGCTTATCAGTGTCTGGGGTCCTCACTATGAATGCTGTAAGACTGCTATTGTTGTGAGATTTAGGAGTAACATTGAGATTTTTGGGTCTTTGGAGCGATGCAGTGGATTTTGTGAGCAGGCGAGGGAAATGGAAAGTACATGACCGACACGAGAAAAAGGAAGTAGAACAAAGAAGAAGAATTAGAATCAAATCTGCAGGTTGAGTCGTTTCGTTAACATGAATAATCAGTTCATGCCACTATCAGCTCCATCTGTTTGTAAAGCATCCAACAGCCGTCAGATCTCAGCTCTGCCAGCAGTTTGATGTAAAGAGCAGAGTGGACCTCATCAAAGATGATAGCTAATAACGTGCTGACGGAGTTACAGCAGAGCTGCAGGAAAGCCTATCCAGATCCGGCTGGACAACCAAAGCCATGCCACAGCATCATACTGCTGGAGACCGCGCGTGTGCTCACACAGATACTGAATTCATCCATTTATTGTCAGATTTCAGAATAAATTCTTGGGTCTTCTTGCTGTATTTCATGACTCACCAGATGTTGTGTATTGGTGAAGGTCTGGACTGCAGGCAGGCCAGTTCAGAAGCCGGACTCTTCTCCTGTGAAGCCATGCTGTTGTGATGGATGCAGGATGTGGTTCAGCATTGTCTTGCTGAAACCTGCAAGGCCTTCCCTGAAAGAGACCTTGTCTGAATGGGAGCATGCCCTATGACCCCAGAGTAGCCAGAATCTATATCAGACAAGAATACAAAACTTTTTCTTTCCCAAAAGTCCAGGAAGTGATCCCCCCCATGTCTCACAGCTGTGTTCTGGCACTGTGGCACCCCCAACCGACAGGTCTTCCTCGACCATGGGCGGTCCAGCTGCCATCCACAGTTTGGGGTTAGGGGGTAGAGAGGGTACCCAGTTTCAAATTTCTGGGGGTTGAACTTCAGTGAGGATCTTGAATGGTCTGTAAACATCGCTGATGTCTATTTCCTCAGGACACAGAGGAAAGCCCATCGTCTTTCCACCGCGGCTCGGTGGAAAGTGCTCTGACCTACTGCATCACCACTCGGTTGGGAAGCTGTAGCTCACAGCTGCTCGAGGAAAACATGCCCCTCTGTTTCATTTTACCTGCTGTAACAGCACAGTCTTCCTCCAGAGTCTAGCACTTGGTCACGTTTTTAGAAGATCAGGTTTTTTTCTTTTAGAAAGATGATTTAATGCAGTGTTTGTAAAGGGCACAGGAGCAATAAAGGTGTGTTCAAATTCAGTTTTCTCTCTCTCTCTGCCTTAACCCGATGATGCGATTGCTCTGTATTTTTCTTGCCTTATAAATCACCATCTGTCAGACGCTGGTACACACACACACCGTTCTATTGTCGTCCTCAGAGCTACTGACAGAGAAAGGTGGATATGTGGAGCGTTCATGGAAGCTCACCACTGAAAGTAGTTGAGATTGTCACATTTCTTCCACGGGGAAATGAAGACATGATTCAAATAGATTTCTTTTGAATAAACTAAAACAAACGAGTGCTGCTAGTTGTGTGGGAGGGTAAACTTCAGGAAGACATAAACAGATTATTTAGTTTTAAAACAATGTTCCTTGTTAAATTTTCAGTAAACAAATCAGAATATTCCAGATAAGTGAATTCCTGATTTCGGCTGTCACCTTGTGATATCTTTGGTGATTCTTTCCAGATCTTGTGTCTGTTCTTACCCTCAACCTTTGGCTCGGAGGTCAGCGTCCCATGAATTATAGAGTAATTACGCACCATCAAACTCGCAACAGTTAGCTGCTGTTTAATTCTGCACCCTGCAAGCCAACATCAATCTATTTGATTAGTCCCCTGCAAAGTCATTTAGAGGATTTTTATCGTTTTGAGGTCTGTGTGTGTGCGTGTGTGTTTTTCCTTCTTTTTTTTACCATTTGTCTGCATTTAGTTTTGAATTTTTCTGCATTAATTATGACGGATTGATTAAATTCTAGGCTTCAGTTTTCATGCATAAGGACTTACATTAAAACTAAAGTATTATTATTTATCTTTTTATTTGCGTATTGCTGAATCCGGCATCAGTGCTGAACGGGGAACAAAAGAAGGAAGAGAGGGAAGAAAAAAAAAAAGGAGTAAAGGTTCTTTTATGAAGATGTAAAAGCACATTAACACGTGTTCAACAACCGGCTGTAAAGAAATTCACCAGCAAACAAACATGACCTGGACCTGTTTCATGTCACAAAGAACTGAAATAACTAAATTACTGACATGTCAGACGCCATACAGCACAGCTGTCAGCCAACATGCTAACACACCTCAAGCGAAAGTAGACTCCACAGATCTAGATGTCAAATCAAAGATTGCCTACAAAACTCACTTCACCAGATGAAAGTTGTAAAACTTCTCATTGTTGTTTTGCAATGAAAAGTGTCTTTTATCGTCTTACTCTCAAGAACAGCCTTCTGGACCCTGGAGGATGCGTTACAATCACCAAATACAGCAGCCTGCATTTAACCACGCAACAGCGTTCTGGGGATTCTGATTGGTTGACAGTGCTGTCAATCTCATTGTGGTGGGTTTGGCTTCATCCTAGTGGTTCTAAGGTGCCGATCGCTCAAACGGATCCTTTGCTGAGACTGAGGCCGACATATTCACATATAGCCAACGCAGCGTTACACGCTAGGATGCAGGTCTGCTGGAATTTATCTAAAAATGATTCACTCTGTTGTGTTTGGATGTTTTGGAAACCATTAGTGATATACAAATAAAATATATCATTTTGTAAATGAGAAATTAAAAAAATGAAACCTCCCTAATTTTGTTTGTTTTGGTTTATCGGAGCTTCCCGAGGGAATGCTCACAGATTATACTATCATTTAATAGAGGTTTAGAGCTGCTTCCAGAGGGATGGTGAGCCTCAAAATGCTGGTTTGTTTTGGCAAAAACTGAAACATTTTCATTTATGCTGTGTACCATCTTAATTTATTCTTCACCAGCAACACTGATATTTATACACCTGCACAAATCTTTCCTTTACTATGACATCACAATTACTCAAAGAGATAAACTCGTTTCATTGAGGGAACGCCATTTTTTAGCTACTAGGAAAAAAAGGCACATGCCTTAAAGGAAACTGGCTTATATGTGATAATCCAGAAGTGCATCATTTCTTAGTTGCAGTGTGTTTCAGCATGGCTGAAGTTGCAAATGGATAAATTGTTAATGCTGAAAACATCAGATGTGTTTGGTCAGCTACTTAAACACACATTACGTAACTTTCCGAGCTCTAAACTCTGCGTTCCTGACCTGTTTAACGGCATTTCTGGAGCCGTGGCTGTCCAGCAGCAGCCGGAGGCTGAGAAACGGATCTATACGAGTTCTTCTTCCAGGTCTTTTACTGTCTGGAGAGATCCCCGAGTGCAGATCCAAGATGGATGCTGGATTAACCGTCAATAGGGGGCGTGTCACTGGGAATACCTGAAAAAGTTCTGTAGGGTGTCTTTAAGTATACGAGCGTTCTCCTTTCATCACGTTTCCTTTAGCTGATGCTTGCAGTGCATGAGAGAAAATGACTAGGACCAACGGCTGCGTGGCAGTTTCTGCTTTAACAAACACTGACTGATATGGAGGAAGTACTTTCCAGTCCAGACAGCGATCTTTCTGAATGTCTTGGTGTAATTACCACCACCACAGACTTTTTCTAAAACGGTTTTGGGAAGTTTTAATTAATTAAAACTCAGCGTGTTATTGCAAAGACAAACAGTGTAGATCCAATTAGCCCCGTTACTTGTAAACATGAGCACTGAGTCCCGTGGTGCTCCAGAGTTTGTGTACCTTCATGTGACTGTGATTCAGTGATCAGCATCATCTCTCAATCATCACTTTCTGCTCCAGATGAGACTTTATGAGGGAACTAAATTGCCTTAAAGGGATTTCTTATTAAAGGGATTACACCCATGAAATCCCCTTTGTCCCAGTGGATCCCTAAAAACCTAAACACACACACACACACACAGTCAGGCATGCAGAAACTCATGCATAACCAGATTAACTTGTGGAAATAAACACAATCTGTTTAATATGCTACAAATGAAACTACACCTAAAATTATTCTTCAGATGATGTCATGTAAAATTCTGTACTCATTTCTCTGTGTCTACATGTGTGTTACATCTGTCATGTGTACGCTGCGTGTAATGTGTACTGTAATGTGTATAATGTGTGTTTAGCTGTGTTCACACTCGCTTTACTCCTCCCCAGTTCACAAATCCGCCTCTATCACCACTAATGAGAGTCTTTAAGGAGAAGGGAGCCTGTATTTATAAGAAAAGAAGCCTAGTTATTCCATTTCCATAAGAATGACAAAATGCAGCTGATTATCCACGGCGCCAAGAAATGGATTAAAGGAGTAAGAGGATGAGCTGGATAGATGGGATGAGGCAGAAAGTGGGAGGTGTGTGTGTATTCCTCTGCTTGTTGTCCACATGACTGTTAAGACAGCACTTAATAAACTTCTATAAGTTGCTGATGATACATGAGACAAACACAAACAGATCAGCTTACACCGACTCAAACCCAGAGAAAATTCTCAGGGGGGAATTGTTATGACAAAAGTTACCTCTACAACTGGAAGTAAGATTTTCCCTTTAGCTCTGTAAACTAGATACCATGTGCTGGAGCCAGGCTGTGGAGTCTTCATCAACTGGAGAGACATGATCACTTTCCTTCAACAAGGAGAGAGAAACGCTTTACCATGAATAAAGAAGGGAACTGTATATAGTTCTTAAACACTATTTATTTACAGTATGTGCAGTTTGTGATGTGACAACATTCATGAAGAGAAAGAGCATGACACAGTAGTATAGAGGTTAGGAAAACATTTATATATAAAATTCCTGCAAGGCAGTTGTCTTGGGCCACTCCTGTACACAATTTTTTAAAAAGTCATGTATTTCAATGTATGCCGATGACTCCACAATATATTTAGCTGAAACAAGAACTGGTGACTTAAAAAGAAATCTTGATATGGAATTAAAGTTGGTCGTAGATTGGATCGATAGTAATGAACTTATTTTGAATGTGTCTGAAACAACCAGTATAGTAACTGGAACAAATAATTCTTTATGTTCAAAGCCAAAGCTTGATCTTAGTATAAATAACATGTTAATAAAGCAGGAAGAAGAAGTTAAACTCTTAGGAGTCATCATTGAAAAAACATTATCGTGGGACAAACACATCCAGGGAATAGTTACTAAAATAAGAAACTTAATTAAGAGATGTGCAAAATATCTGACGCAACAACCAATCAAACAAGTAATCCAAACTTTGGTTTTGTCTCATCTGGATTATTGCTCAATAGTTTGATCCAGTACTTCCTTGGGTAATATAAGGAAATTACAGTTGGTCCAGAATGAAGCAGCACGGATGCTCTTTCATGTGGGTTTAGAGCGAATGTCACAAAAATGCATGAATGTCTTTCTTGGTTGGAAGGGAAAAGTAGATTCCTGTATATGCTGATGGGTTTTTTAGGACTGTTAGAAAGACAGAGATCCCAACTATATATATGTATATACTGTTAATAGTTGGGATTTCAGACATGTGACATGTCTCATCCCTGCCCAGACGTATGAAGGATCAACGTAACTGTTAGCTCTTTTGTTTCTCTAAGAAAGTAAAAATGTGAGTTATTATTCTGAAAAAGTTCCCATAAATCTTGTAGATTTTGCTTTAAAGCGCACACACACACACACAGAATTTTAGTTGCTAACAGTAAGGGGAGGGGCTTCCAGGAAAAACCGCTAGGAAATGCTGATTTAGAGGACACAAGAGAAGAAAAGGATAAGAAAAATATAAGCAAGTAAAATTGGAGAAAAAGTTGATATAAAAAATGGAAGAAATGAAAGGAAAGAATAACATGATTACATTCATTATGTGTACAGGTGGAGCTGACTGGCAGCAGTGTGTTTGACTACATCCACCCTGGTGACCACGTGGAGATGGCTGAGCAGCTCGGCATGAAGCTTCCTCCAGGCAGAGGGATGTCTCTGTCTCAGGGAGCCATCAACGAAGACGGGGCATCCTCTGCCTCATCGTCATCGCACTCTGAGACACCTGAACCAGGTAGGGAGGGCTCCCTACCTGTTGTTGCTGGATGTTTAGTTGTTTTGTCAGATCCTGAGGTGCTTCAAAACTTTAAAACTAGATAGCAGATGGGATGGTCAAAGTCACGTATGGCCAGTAAACCCTGGACATTACTGAGGTTCCATTCTCATGTTTGGTCTCTGTTTTAGCAGCTGTTACTTATTCAATTCAGTTCAAGATCTTTATTGATATTATGCAGTATAACAAAAGTTTGAGTCTCTTGACTTAGCACACACAAATAAGAAAATGAAAATATTCCAGGCATACATAAATAAGTTAACAAATATATTATATATATTAAAGATATCAGAACACGTCTGTATTTACAGAAAATGAGAGAATTCCCAGCAGACGGTAATATTTACAGGCTGTGTGTGGCTGTGGAAGGGTGGGTGCATGTGTGTGCGTACTGTGGGGAGGTGTAAGTGGACTACAGGGGCTACTGCTTCCACAGCTCTGGGGAAGAATCAGTCTTCTAGGGTGTTTCTAATGTTCCTGTCCAGCTTTCCTGAAGGAAGCGGTACTAACAGGGTGTTGCCCGGGTGGGTGGGGTCAGCTGCAATGTAGAGGGTGACACGGGAGTCCCATCCCACTCCCACAGACAAAAAATCTTGTCCCGTTCCATCCTGATAAAATTACTCCCGATCCCATTCAGAATGACTCCCTTTTTTCTTTTTTTTTAATTTAGTCTTTAGGCAACACATTGAATTTAAATGTTCTCACCTTTCCTTTTTAGACCAGCTGCTACGTGTTCCTAGGTTTTCTTTGGAGGTCAGGAACAATAAAAAGGGAACAACAATGAAACAGTACCTGGTTCACACCATGTCTACCAAAGTGGAATAAACCCAAACAGAACATATTATATTTCACTCATCTCTAAATGTCTTTAACTAAACATGTTTTACAAGCGGCATACATCGTGTTGACACTCGACTCTGCTGAAGTTCATCATGTTCGCCTTTCCTACCAGTTCTGCCAACCTAATAGACACGTTATTCTAACTTTGCGTTGTAAATCATTGTTTGCCATGTCGGTTTCTCCACGGGTGTTTGCTAACTCCGTTCCTTTTCTTAATTCAATTCCGGTGGGGAAGCAGCAGTCAGAAAGCAGTGTTGGCTTCTGGGTAGAGTAGTTCTTTTTTACTTGGTTACAATGTAGGTTTATTGAGCGAATACTACAAAATTTCTTTGTTTTCTTCTTTTGTCCTAATGTTTGGTTCCCGCTCCCGTCTGCTCCCGTCAGCATTTTCTTCTGTACCGTCCCAATCACATGATTAATAGTAAAATGACTCCCATCCTGTGGGAATCCCGCAGGAATCCCGTGACCTATGGGATTCCCGAAAAAATGTCATCCTGTACTGCAATAGGTCTGGCCCTCTTCTGGACTCGGGTGGTGTAGATGGAGCCCAGACCTGGTAGACAGTGGCTCACAATCCCTTGAACTGTCCTCACCACCCGAGTTCCTCTTGTGCTGTGCAGCTGCCGTACCACACCATCACACTGAGACCCAGGATGCTCTCCATGGAGGCTCTGGAGAGTTCACTAGCAGCTGAGAAAAGAGTCCTGTCCGCTTCACCTTCCTGAGGAAGAAAAGCCGTTGTTGGGCTTCTTCACCAGGTGGGAAGTGATCACAGTCCAGGAGAGGTCAGAGGAAATGGGGGTGTCAAGGAACTTGATGCTGTCCACACGCTCCACTGCCTCTTCGTGGATGCAGAGTGGAGTGTGCTCAGTCTTCCTGGACCTCCTGGAATCTACTTGGACCTCCCTTGTCTTGTTGATGTTAAGAATCAGATTGTTCTTGGAACACCATTATGTGAGACTCTGGACCTCTTCTCTGTTGTGGGTCTGACGATTGTTGGATATGAGACCCACCACGGTTGTATCATCCACAAACTTCACTTCAAAGTACCAAAAGTTATAGCAAAAATCTCCAGAAAAGGCTGAACATGATGTTTTGAATGGTTTAAAAAGCATGAAGTATGCAATAGTAGAAGGCTTAAAGGTGACTTTAAGGTAAGATTGGGTTAGAATGGTTTAAATATTGTGGTTCTTAGTGTGTAAAGACACAAACAAAGTTGGCCTAAACTGTAAATAACTTGTAGATGGGACATGGAGTGTAAACTTAGACCTGGAAAGTGTTAAAGTTGTCAGGTGACATGACAATGACATCATTAAGGAAAACACTGATTTAAGTTAAAGCACAATCTGTACCTCTGTTATCTTCCACTCAGTGTAAGGTACAACACTCACCAACCTCTTCATCAGGACCGCCTTCCAGTACCGGGTCGTCCTCTTTATCAGGACCGCCTTCCAGTACCGGGTCGTCCTCTTCATCAGGACTGCCTTCCAGTACCGGGTCGTCCTCTTTATCAGGTCCACGTTCTAGTATCGAGTCGTCCTCTTCATCAGGACCGCCTTCCAGTACTGGGTCGTCCTCTTCTTCAGGACTGCCTTCCAGTACTGGTTGTCCTCTTCATCAGGACCGCCTTCCAGTACCGAGTCATCCTCTTCATCAGGACCGCCTTCCAGTACCGGGTCGTCCTCTTTATCAGGTCTATGTTCTAGTACCGAGTCGTCCTCTTCATCAGGACCGCCTTCCAGTACCGGGTCGTCCTCTTCATCAGGACCACCTTCCGGTACCGGGCCGTCCTCTTCATCAGGACCGCCTTCCAGTACCGGGTCGTCCTCTTTATCAGGTCCACGTTCTAGTACCGAGTCGTCCTCTTCATCAGGACCGCCTTCCAGTACCGGGTCGTCCTCTTCACCAGGTCTATGTTCTAGTACAGAGTCATCCTCTTCATCAGGTCCGCCTCCCGGTACCGGGTTGTCCTCTTCATCAGGACCGCCTCCCAGTATTGGGTCATCCTCTTCACCAGGTCCGCCTCCCAGTACCGGGTCGTCCTCTTCATCAGGACTGCCTTGTAGCCTCCGTTTCCTGTTTTTAGCTGACAAGAGGCACTGCTGCATTCTGGTCCTCCAACTGCCGCTCGCTTTTTTTTTGTTGTTGTTGTATGTATGTTAGTAGCAAGGAGGGGAACCTCGAGATATGAGTGCATTGACATACAAATTTTTTGAGATACGAGCTGTGATACGACGCCGCCAAAACAAAGATCCCCAACAACAACGTGTGCTCTATTTCCCTGCCTCAGCTTCCCGCATCTCCTATTCTTCCGCTTGTTTACTCCTCCTTCCGTTAGCTCAAGTCGTCTGATCTCCAGGGTAAATAATACACTTCATAGTAAAACCAGTTTATATTTTTAACATTCTCTTTTTTTACAGTATGTTTAAATACAAAATTACATAATGTTATTTAATATAATGATACACAGTTCATTTATATCAAACCATCTTTTTAATTGAACACGTTTCTGTGGAATCCTTTCCAAACCCTGGTGCTTAGACTGTTTGTATCATCTGCAAATAAGATCAGTTTGAATCAAATACTTTCCAGATATCGGTTCTGGTCCCAACACTGACCCCTGTGGGACTCCACAAGCAATTTCCAAACACTCAGACTCAACTTCACTAATCCACTCCTTTCCCTTTTATTCCACACTGTCAAAATATTGTGATCAATGGTGACATTGAGGTCAATAAAAACTCCTGCTGTAATTTGTTTTTATCTATAGTTAGTAATTCTTTCTATAAAGTGCATTAATGCTAGTAATCAAAGTTTCTATATACTCATACGTAAGACAGTCCAGGATATAGTACATATCTCAACATTGTCCGTCGTGTTTTTTATAGAAATGCTGCAACACAATGTTCAGCTTTTGCTGTGATAAACCTGAAGAAGACACATTTCTCTCTGGAATTCTCTCATCTCCATCATCTATCCCTGCATTCATTGCTGAACCATATGTTGAAGACTTTTTACCTTCCAAATGCTTTTCATTGTGCTCTCTCACTCTCACGTTTATGATAATTTAAGTATTAGGGGAAAATCCATTTATAAATTAAACAAAATGACTTGATATCCATCAAGTCCCTTAGTTCATCAGCCTGTTCAAACAAGGAGCTGAAGATTGGCTTTGCATTGGTCGGGGTCTTCAGAGACGGCACAGTAATTAGATCTGCCATGGATTTATTCCAGACTGATTGGTGCTGGTGATGGATGTGTGTGTGTGTGTGTGTGTGTGGTGGAAGGTGGGGTTTTGAATTAACTGAAGTTAGAGTTCCCATTTGTGTGTTTTTTTTGCCTTTGACTTTCTATGAAGATCTGACCTGCTTGTGCAGCACCTCTGCATGAGTACGAGGTCAGTGGAAGTTTATCTGGGGAAATAATAGAACATACAAGAAATGTAAAACATGCAGAGGTGTTTCCCTTAAAGATAATAGACCGAAGCATCGCAGACAGAGAAGTAAAACAAGGGGAACGAGGGTGTATATGAATTTCTAAAGCATTCTTACAACTAATTTGATTAAAGCAGATGAAAAGAAAAAGAATAAAGTAAGAAAAGAAGGAAAACGTTTTCTTCATGTTAGACCATGAGAAAGAATAGAAACAGGGTGTGTGAGAACATGTGTGAGTGGTTATGAGTGTTTACCCACTCACACATGTTCAGTTTTGGCAGAAAAGGACAAACTGGTGATCTTTCATGATGATTTGACCGGTGAGAGGAAGAGGAAGAGGAAGAAATAGGATTCATGTGTTTTTAATGTGAATTTGTCTGAAGAGCTAGAGGATGGTGTTGGCTGAGGGAGTGGTCAGAGAAGGTTCCAGCTTCCTTAGTTACTGGATTTTTATGTAAAGATTTTCTTTACTAGCACTCCGGTAGAGTCTTTAGGGCCGCCATGTTCCTGGTCTTCCTAGCTGAGACTGACGCTCCTTCCGTGTGAATGTGCAGAGGTGTCATGTGGACTCGAAGCAGATCCAAGCCCAGATAATAATTATCAGAGGTGAAGCAGGCTCGGCTCACTGAGAGATCCTGACCAGGACCTGAGCTTCTGTTTGGCATGTGTGAATTACAGAGGAGAAGAACGAAGACGATACATTTAAAGTAAAAGAGCTTTTTGGGTTGGTGTGTGTATGTGTGTGTGTGTGTGTGTGACTGTGTTAAATATTATAATGAGTGTTTTTATTTTATTAATCTGATGTATGGAAAGACTTGTTTTATTTTTAATATGTTTAAGTGTTTTTAATCATGTAAAGCACTTTGTGTTGCCTGTGGCACCAAAAGTGCTATATAAATAAAGTTTGATTTGATTTAATAAAAGTCGCATCAGAGCTGCTCATGTCACCCCAACTCCTGCACCACATCTTAATCCTGCAATAAAAAAATGTTTCTACATGAAGATTATTTCAGTAAAATCCAGTTTAATGCTGTTTTAGACATGCAGCAATAGTTTATGGCTGAGGTGTCCAGCTCCAGTCCTCGAGGGCCACATTCCCCTCCAACACTTAGGCTGTTGGATCCATTTAATCTGAGTCAGGTGTGTTGGAGCAGGAAGACATGGAAAACCTGCAGGACAGCGCCGCTCGAGGACAGACTTTGGACACCCCTGGTCCATGATGTCTTGTGTCTTCTGTCTGTTGCTCAGCTTTAGCGATCATACAGTTAAACCAGCACCTCTCAGAGTTTAGAAGGACCATCATGACTTCCCTGAAGGCTGCCCTGCTGTTTGCCCTCCAGCGTACTGGTACTGTTTCCAGTTATGAACCTAATGAACTGGGAGGTACCATTAATCCATGTTGGAGTGTAGAAACTCTGTTCTGTTTGTCCAGCTTCTTTTAAATGTAGAAAGAAAGTTTATCCACCCATTTTCATTCCTGATTTATCCCATTTGAGGTTGTGAGTGAGCTGTCCCTGAGAGGACAAGTCCCCAGTCTGTCACAGGATCAGACAACCAGCCCATAACTCATTCTCCTGTTTGATAAAACCCACATGTGGAACTCATTTAACCAGGCCGAAACTAGTTCGATCTTACATCAGCTGCAAGGTTCATTAGTGTGAAGTAAACAGAGAAATGATCCACTGGTCTTACCTCATTGCTGATGTAATATTTCAGAAAGCTTACCCATCATCTTAATTACTGACACACTCATACGTATTGAAACTGGAGTTAAAACATGAGATGACCTTGGAGGAGAGTCTTCTTTGAAGCTCAGTGCTCCTTGCAGCCTCCTCTTGCAGTTAAAGAGACCATCTTTAAAAACACGCTGCAATTTAACTGATTTCAGTCGAACTCAGGCGGTTCTGAAGGGTGAGTGGTTGAAAATTATTACTCATAAGTGTAATTCAGTCTCTATGCCGTTCTCATCTTCTAAAGCAAGGCTGTTATTAGCTCAGGGTCATAACAACATCTGTGAGGTCTCTGGTTGTTGACTTTGAACAGGGACACCTTTACTGAAGCTGCTCTGGTTGAAGCGATATCTAAGACAGAAAGATTGGTCAGGGTTCTACTTTATGAAAATGTATTTTGTTGCTAAATTCAGCAATTCATCAAATCAAATTTAGCTTCTTTTTTTTTACAGACAGTCCCATCCAATTTTCATTAAAAACCAAAAAAACAAGTCCATTATATGATCCACATTGGTCCAGTTTAGGATGTTCATATAACCCACGTCTACTATTTTATTGTTATTATTTGATGCTTTTCTTATTTCATTGCTGTCTGATGCTGCTTGTACTGTCCGTCCTGCAGCACTTAGCTCAAATGAGGTTTTAAGGGGAGGAAAAATGTCAGTCAGTCATTATCTGCACCACTTATTCCATGACGGGTCACGGGGTGAGCTGGAGCCCATCCCAGCAGTGTTTCAGGTGAGAGGCAGGGTACACCTGGACAGGTCACCAGTCCGTCGCAGGGCCGGAGGAAAAAAATCCTCCATCAGAACAAGGACCAGGACCAAGAAGGACAATCTCCATCAGGACCAGAACCAGGAAAGAAAACCTCCATCAGAGTCAGGTCCAGGACCAGGAGGTAAAACCTCCTTCAGAACCAGAACCACCACAGAAAACCTCCAAACTGGGAGCTGGTTCCACAGAGAGGGTCTGATACCTGAAGGTTCTGCTTCCTGTTCTACTTCTAGAACCTCTGGGATCCACCAGTAAACCTGCAGTCTGAGAGTGAAGCTCTGATGGGAAATTCTGGAACTCTGTGTCACGGTTGGAGTGGGGGCCCAAGGAGGAGAGCAACCCAACAGGTTAGATACAACAGACTTTAATGCGGAAGCTGAAGGTGGCAGGTGATCTGCGACGGACGAGGCGGAGAGCGGGCAGACAGGGTCCTCCGGCGGCTGCTGGGTTCCAGGCAGGATTCTTGGGGGAAGAGAAGACAGACACGTTAGATGCGAGCTAAAAGGGCAATAATCTAAAAGTGTTTGCTGCTGGTGGACCACAGGATGTAGCAACGATCCAGCGACGACAGCAGGTCAGCCTGGAGCTTATATGCAGGCGAGTGATGAGCTTGATTCCTTCCAGCTGCGCTGCCTTCATCACCAAGGAAAGGGAGGAAAAACACCACAGCAGGGAGACCCATAACACTCTGAGATCTTTAAGATCCAGTGGATCTTGGTCACTAAGGGCACATTCACATCAGGATAGTCTGCGGGACTAGGTCCAATGGGGTGGAAAATTCCTTTGATTTGATTTCAGGCTTTCCTGAATCGGACCAAAATGCCAGGAGGTCACACCGTTTCAACTGGGCGATCTTACGGAATGACCACCGACCAAGAACAACAAAAAGCAGGAAGAAGAAAATCCAGCTCATTGATTGGCCAGGACTGAGAACAGCTCATTCGTTGCCAGTGGTGGAAAAATAAATTCATCCAGTCTTAAAGTTTCTGTTTTTACTTTGCTGTTCAAACCTACCATGGTTTCTTGAGAGTCCTGGTGTTCAGCACCCTGAGACAGGATGTTCCTTATATGTGAAAATTACGGAAAACATACAGTCCGAGAAACCTGTTTTTTATATGTAATCCTGGTCCAAAAGATTCATAATAATCATCACCATACCATGAAATACAAATCACTTGAAAACCACCTCAGTATCTTTTCTATCACGTCTTAGGTTAAACTTTAGCTTCAATATTTGACTTCAGGCTCAAACCAGACTGAAGTGGTTTTCATTTGGACTGCCTTCTCTGCTTTATATAATCATCCATTTACACCATGAAACCTTAAACCCTGCTCTTAACTGAGTATTTATTTCAATTTTCTCCCATCATAACAGAAAATTAGTTTTAAAAAAAGGCCCTTCCAGAAGCAACGGCAAACAGCATACGTTCCTTGTTATTAGCTCAGTGTGATCTAATTGTCCACAGCACCGCCTAATTCCAAGATCGTAAGTCTTTGATTATTGTTGCTAATTGCACGATTAGCAAAATAGAGGAGAATAATTTGTCATAATCATACCCATTTATCATAATTATTCGAGTTTACGGTCACCTACGTATAATGTCATTTAGAGCGGCCATTAGCTGCTGCTGCTGTCCAAGGACAACTCAGTGGGGGCGTGTTGGACTGGGTCTCAAGTGCTGCTGAAGGGTGTTCGTATTTAAAAAGTCCATTGAACTCGTAGACAGGATGGAAAGGCCAAATATACATAAAAGTGCACACACATGCACACACAAACTGAGCCACACTGATCTTGTAGATCAAAAACATTTTCTTTCCAGCTTCTGTCTTCCCTAAAGCAACTCACGGGTCCACAGTCTTCATTTTTCAGGAAAGCCACTTCATTTGTTTGAGCGACAAATAGCAACTGCTTGGTTTTGTCATTTATCTGAGATGCACTGCGAGTGATTGCAGGCATAAGCATTTCGTCCATTTCTATCCGTACGTTTTCTCAGAGAGCCGGCAAAGGCTTCGCTGCTCCAGTGTGGCTGAACCACAGGACGCTCACATTTATTATTTAACAACCAAACAGCTAACGATCGTCATTCATCCACAGACTACGGACCAGCTGTGTTTGTCATGTCTAGCAACACACTTGCAGAACAACCGTGTCTGGCTAACTGACGGAGCTGAAGAAGAGCGATGAAGTCGGAGATGCTTCTGCTGAAGGGAAGCCACTCCTCTCCACTCCGGCTACTTTGCTATTCCAAACTCACTCCAAATCATTACGTTTTATAGATACCTTTCTTATTTTTAAGGTATTAAATGGCCTGCATTCTGAGGAAAGCAATGTAGGGCAACTACCAGAGGAAGGAGACAGTCCTCTCAATAAGGACATCAAACCACCGGAGTAGTCCTCTCAGAAGAATCAAGAGAAAGCATTTAGTTTTAAAACCAAACTTGAGAGATGATTAAAAGTAATCAAACTTGTACTCATGAATAACAAACTTGTACTGTATATCTGTTACCTTATTATGCTGTTTTTATGTTAGCAGGTACTTTGGCATCGTATTGAAGTCTGGACGATATGTTGTTGTGGTGACCTACTACGGGACTACAGATGAAAATGTGATTACTTTGCGTTGTGCCTTTTAAATAAACTGAAAAAAGTACAGCATTCCCACAGCATGATGCAGCTTCCACCAACTGTGGGGCTGGTGTGGAGTAACGAGGGGTCTTGGGTTTGCACTAATGTTCTCCTTTATGGCCAGAATGTTTCAAATATAGACTCATTTGTCCAGAGGACCTTCTTCTGTGTTATAAAAGGAGGGTCCCATAGATCTTTCTGGTACGCTTTCTTATTTTCCTTTCCTTCCTTCTTTGCTGCTTCAAGCCCTGATGCCATGCCATGATCCATGCCCTCCTTCCCTGCTCTGTGAGTTTTGCTGGTTGGTCCTTTCAGGGCAGCTTTGTTGTGGTACCATATTCTTCTCATTTTGTTTTAACGGAGCTCTGTGAGATTTGTAAAGTTTCTGATATTCTTTGTCCCTAACCTGTTTAGCGTCGTGGGTCTGGCGCTTCTTGATTGGTGGAGTTTCAGACTCCAGTTGAACTTACTGGATCACGTCAAATCAAATCAAATCAAGTTTATTTGTATAGCCTTATATCACAACAAAGTTGTCTCAGAGGACTTTACAGAAAGA
>JBAMHW010000022.1:26738040-26754685 GCA_037177495.1 Rhadinocentrus ornatus | reverse complement strand
CCTGCAAGGCCTTCCCTGAAAGAGACGTAGTCTGGATGGGAGCAGATGTTGCTCTAAAACCTCCATGTACTTTTCAGATATTCTACACTAGATGGAGGATCTTCAAAGTCTGAGGAACATTTTTCTAAAATTGTTCCACAGTTTTAGATCCATTGTGTCTCAGACTGATGAAGCTCTGTCCATCTTTCCATCTGAGAGACTGTGAAATGCTCCTTTTATACCAGTCATGTTACTGACCTGTTACCAGTTAACCTGGTTAGTTGTCTAATGCTCCTCCAGGTGTTTCTGCTTTGTTCCAGTTACTTTTTCAGCCTTTTGCTGCTCCTGTTCCAACTTTTTCCATCAGATTCACCATCAGCTCATATTTTGCATCACAAGGTGAAACGTCTTTGTTTCATCATCTGACATGTTGTTGATCTTCTACTAGGAATGAAATTGTTGACGAGATTAGCAAATGATTACATTCTGTTTTCATGTACACAGCATCCACTGAGTTGTAAAATCTGCAGGATTTTTTAGAATTACCTGCTCTAATGTTGTTAGTGAAATACTCAGCAGTTAGAAATGCAGCCTGGAAAAGAGAAGCCAGAGATACTTTATCAGTTGCTGCCAGTGTTCGGCCTGTGCCAGGATGGTCCTGAATGCAAACAGCTGCAGGGATGAGGCGTTCACTGGCAGAGCTGCCTGCTGCCAGTAAGTGACAAAATGATAAAATGTGGTATAACTGCACGACACCACAAAAAGACCCCAAAATACCTCCAAACCTCAAAAAAACTGACTTCAGTAGTGCATTGTTGTCTCAAGTAAAAGCGCACGTAAAGAATGCACCAAAACAGCACAAAGAGGAGCAAAACCTGGCGTGGCCCTGGCCGTATCGCATATCCTGTGTGATCATTACTCACAACAATTAGTAACTTTCTTTCTAAGCAAAGCATTCAAATCTGTTTGAATTAAGGTTGTAAAAAAGACTTTTTGTTGCCCTTTATTATATTTGATATTTACCTTATATCATAATTTTAAGTAAAATATTCAAATTTTCCTACTAAATCATTTCAGGCTGTCTACTGTAACTACAGGGGGGGCAGAGGGTTTTTTTGTTTGTTTTTTTCAATTTCATTATTATTTCACAAATTAAACATAAAAACTCCTTTTAATGACTGAATGAGAAAAGTGGTAAAAATGTCATCTTTCGTTTAACTTTATTAATCCTAGCTGGGAAATTCCATCTCTGCATTTAAACCTCCGAGATACAGTTGTAGCTGCCGGGTCAGATTTTGGACCTTGCTCAGGGGCCCACAGTGGTTCACCTCATTGCCAGCCCTGGGACTGGAACCCAGGTCCTCCAGAGCCAAGCCCATCTCTGTAACCACTAGGCTACCATGCCCCACATCACACCCACTTTTGCCAAACTCAAATGGTTCCTTCAAGCCTTTTCTTTCAAAACATTGCTGATGAAACATTCAGTCTGTTGTTACTAAGTCACACTACAGATAATCAAAACCATTTCCAGAACCAGAAATATAAAACAGTTACTAGCATGAAATCCCCGCAGCCAGTCCCGATTAGTCAAAGTTCGGACGTTATAACTTCCATATTCATGCTGAGCACAATTATCTTGAATCCGGCAGCCTGTGCTGGCATGCTGAGAACCCATGCCAGCTGCTATTGTTGCTGGAGGACAGT
Source organism: Rhadinocentrus ornatus (assembly GCA_037177495.1). Classification (NCBI taxonomy): domain Eukaryota; kingdom Metazoa; phylum Chordata; class Actinopteri; order Atheriniformes; family Melanotaeniidae; genus Rhadinocentrus; species Rhadinocentrus ornatus. Next base: position 26,753,002 of record JBAMHW010000022.1, on the reverse strand, counting down.
TATTCTGGCACAGTGTTGGCTGTAAACTGATGCCAGCCTGTGCAAGTGGCAACCAGCATCACCCACATGTTTTAAAATGAGACGACTATCTCTGGACTGATCACATCTGTCAAGTATAAGATCTGAGAGAAAATGAGTGAAGGTTTCCATTTTCTTTCGTTTCTTCTGTGAGACATATTACCAGAAAAACGTACATGATTCAGTCCTCAGTCTCACTATAGGTTAGAAATTCAACTCTTTCAGTCTCATTTAGCCTCTTTTTTGTGGATGATTCATGTATTCCATAGTTTTGATTGGCCTTTAAAGGCCAGATTAAAATAATGGGTCAAATTAAATAGCTCTCATGTGAAAGCATGGTTCAGTTTGCAGCTTCAAACTACTCGATAATATAAAATAAATAAAGGATTTTGAGGATGGATCCCTCAGGTTGTGCAGCGTAGAGTAACACTCCCCCCTACTGTCAGCCACAGCAGAGTGGGGGCTGGCTAAAGGAGGTGGACACCTGAACTTGCCCTTGTCAGCGGAGCAGGAAACTAATCTGACATGTAAGGTGTGAAATAACCAGATTATGATTTACTTTTTTAACTTGTTTTTGTTGTTGTGTTTTATTTGTTCTTATTTCTTGTATTTCTTTGTGAAGCATTTGTGGTTTTTATCTTGATACTATCCATAATTAAAATTTTACCTTCTTTACTTAACATGGAAGCAAAATCCATCACTCCTCTCCAATTTAGGGAACACTTACATGAAAGCAGCTATGATAGTTAGCGTGTCCAGTATTACTAACACAGACTCCCTATAAGCCTCAACCGGCTACAAAGGTAGAAAAAATGACTAATTAACTAACTAGTTACCCTCCTGATTTTACTTCACAGACCAGTGAAGTAGTCTCTTTCTGTTAAATGAGGCATTTTCCTTTAGTTCTGTAAATAAATTAAGCTGGTTTCACTTTTGTTTAATTTGCCACCATCTGTTCAAAACCTCCACATCTTATTAAACGTCCTGACGGTTTAACAGAGAGTGCCACCATGTGTGTTCATCACGTATGAGTGTTTACATGACTTACAGCGGCTTACAAAAGTATTCACTCCCTTGGCATTTTCCTGGTTTTTGTGTTACAACCTGTCATTTATTAAATCATTGAATAATTTATCTAGATTCAACTGGACTTCACAAAAAGACCAAAATCAGTGAAGTGAGATGAAATAAGAACAGCCCAAATCTGTAACATCACTAATTACGAACCTCAGTAAACAACAGGAAGTAGAGTTATAAAAACCTCTATCAAATCCATAATCACAGAAAGGAAAGAATATGACATAACTGGACTTAACGTAGGCGTGGCCATTAAATAAATACAAAATGTTTTTACAGAAACTAATAAAAAAGCACATTTAACTTCCTCTGGTCAGATGAGACTAAAACTGAACCTGTTGGTCATTCAGGAAGACAGTGCCTGGCACAATTCTACACCTCTTACAGTGAAGCACGGTGGTGGCAGCATCCTCATGTAGGGATGTTTTTACCAATTAAAAACGTTGGGACCGTAGAACTGGTCAGAATGGATGGTACAGGGAAATTGTGTGAGCCTGGGATGGAAGTTGATGTCATTCCACAGATTGTTTTCATTTCTTAGTTTTTCTTATGAATGCGCCTTGTTTGCATCTCAGTAAGAAATATTTTCAAGATTGTTTTCATGTTGTGCAAACTGAATGATTAAGCTCCCAAATATCCATTTTAATTGCAGGTTTTACGGTTTAATGTTAACAGAAAGAATAAAAAGTATCTTTTTTATATACCAAATATAAAAAATGTAACAAAAGTTGGGATGCTCTGTGAAATGTAAATAAGAATGAATCCACAACGTAAAATGTTTTGAGTGAAGCTTAATGAAAAACTAGCTTATGCCTGAAAAGAGTTGTGGCGAGGGCGACGAAAGGCTGGATGTACGTGTAAGAAAAAGCTAGAGGAACATGTTGACAGTCATCATTTCAACAATCAGAGTTAGAAAAGAGAACCTTAGAGAGGCAGAGTCCCTTGGAAATAAAGATGGATAGAGAATCTGCATTTTTCAACATGTGGAGCAACCCCACCCCGATTTCATGAAGACTTTGCCTATTGCATAATCTATGGGAGATAATATCCCAAAATAGCCGTTGTCCAATAATTCAGCTACGTCTGGACGTCTGTTATCATTTAGCTTCAGGAGGAGTTACCTAAAAAAAGGCAGGATTCTGTCTGGGTTTGTCCAAAGATTAACAAGATACATGTTTTTCAGAGCAAACGTTGTTTAAATAAACACAAAAAAAAGTCTTTGGTGTGGACAATAATTCTTCTACTGTTGGAAAGTTTGTTTTTCCCTTTTAAATGGAGCCACATTTGTAAGCATCTCCCTCCCTGGAAAAACAAGACGTCTCGTCACTGGAGGAAATCTCAGTGCGGAGAGTTGAGATTCTGCAACCAGTAGTGATCCCATATATTCCCAGTCTGGGACTGAACTGAACTTCAAGATGGCAACGGAGGCATTTTCCTCCAATGCGGCTCCATTTATAAGGGAAACAAACAGTTATTGTCACACCAAACACTCAGTTACTGACTTTGTTTTCCAAGTTTATTTAAATTCTTTTGCTTTTTAACTAACTTCACTCTTTGGTCTTGCAGACAATGAGAACGCCATGTCTGAGGGAAAGGCGGGTCACCAAGCAGAACATAGCGAGACCCCAGAGAAAGAAAGCAAACGTCAGCAGCAACCTGGCCAATCACAGTGCTCCTCCAAACAGGAAATGAAGCGCCAGGAAGAAGAAGATAGTTCAAGTAACCCAGAAAGTCAGGACAGCGATGACAGTCTGGAACCCTCAGACGGAGAGCAGGAGCGTGATGAGGAGACGGAGGCCAGGAGAGGGGAGGGAGAAGCAGGTAGACTGGGAAGACTGGCTGGACTGGGAGGATTAGAGGGTTTAAGTGCCATTAGTGGATTGGGTAATTTGGGTGGACTTCATATTAAAGTAGAGCACTATGAAGAAGGGGAAGAAGTACAGCTGCACAACTCACAAACGTCCTCATCTGAGGAAGAGGAAGAAGATGTGGATGAGGATGATGAAGAGGATGGAGGAGTGCTAAATAGTAATGATTCTGGTGTTGGCAGTAGGTTCCAGAGGAGGCGGAAGAGGAGGAAAGTGCAGAAATGGGACAGGTCACGAAGCAGGAGGCTGTGTGTGTCCACAAGTCCACCCAGCCCTGCAGTGAGAGGGGATACCACACCACATGGTGAGCCATCAGGAACCACATCGGTCACACCTCCACACCTCCTGACCTCCACTGGCTCCCCAAACAGCACAAGTGCAACATCCTCGGTTCTTAAGATCAAGACTGAGATGGCCGAACCTATCAACTTTGACAACGACAGCAGCATTTGGAACTATCCTCCCAACAGAGAGATCTCAAGAAACGAGTCTCCGTACAGCATGACCTCCAAGCCGGCTGCTCCAGGGGGTCATGAGACCTTTCCTTCCCCGCAGGGAGGCTCTCTCCAGGTTGTCATTCCTGACTCTGTCCTCACCCCTCCTGGAACTGAGGGAGGAGTAGGAGGAGCGAGGAAGCCTCCTTACAACGGAAACTCAGCCCCATCTTCTTTGTCCAGTTTACCTCCTCCTTCTAACACCTCCTCTGCTGACCCACTGTCTCCTCCTCTCTCTGCATCCCCACGGGACAAGCAACAAGGCACTCCCACCACCTGCTCTTCCTCCTCTTCCTCCTCATCAAGCTCTTCTTCCTCGCTGCTGTACTCTGGTGACATTGAAGCACTCCAGCGTTTGCAGGCTGGGAACGTGGTCCTCCCTCTGGTCCACCGGGTCACAGGGACTCTAACCTCCACAAACACGACTGCCCCACGTGTCTACACCACCGGCACCATCAGGTACGCCCCAGCAGACGTAACTCTGGCCATGGCACAAGGTAATCTCCTCCCCAACGCTGCCATGAACTTTGTTGATGGTTCTGGTTTTGGTCTGGACCCTAAAACGCCGATGGAGATGCTCTACCATCATGTCCACAGGCTCAACATGTCCGCCGCAGCCGCCGCCGGCCCGTTCGTAGGGTCACCAGCACCTGCAGGCGGTAACGCCGCCCTGGGAGCCCAGATGCCAACCACAGCCAACGTTTTCACCACAGCAGAGGGACTGTTCTCTACGCTACCCTTCCCTGTGTACAGCAACGGGATCCACACCTCACAGACGGCTCTGGAGAGGAAGGAAGACTAGTGCAAAACATCTCAGACCGCGTTACTGTGTTTCCAGAATCAACCCCCGCACCAGTCAAAGACTCCTTAGTAAAAATAAAGAACTTTATGATGTTTTATCAACACGGTGTAGCACTGTGTTTACAGGAATGGAGAAAGGACAGGAAGTGATGACAGATGTACTCTAGCACTTTGAATTTGAGCAACTGAGCTTGTGTAATAGACCTGAATGACCCTCAAACATGACCCTCTTTTCTATCTGTTTTCCTCTCCCGTCTCCCCCTTTGCTTCCATTTCTTCCGATCAGCAACTTTTTTCACTTGAACAGATGAAAACAAACTAAATATTCTTTATTGTAAAGAATCCTTTTTGCCTACAGAGAATTCATATTGCCTACGGATTCCACTGGAGCCTGAAGCGGATCGTTTTTATTGTGTGACATCTTGGGGAAGACGTTGATTGTGTCTATTTTACGGAGGATGGTACCGGGATTTTTATCTAAAAGAAAATTCTATTTGCCGCTCAGCCTCGTCCATCTTGATGTGATCAAGGCTTGAAAGGAACATCGTTAAATGGACAGGAGGGGGCGCTGTTTTGTCTCACAATGTCCCAGAGATAATCTTTTGAGGAAAAAAAGGTTTTTAAGAATGTTTCTTGTTGAGGGAATTGTAAAATCAATTAATGTTTTTGTTTGTTAATGTCTTTTTTATAATATAATGTAGCTCAGATTTAACTTCCAAATCAAGCATTAAGAAGAAGAAGAAAAAAAAGCAATTTCAGCCGGGTAATGACCTGTGAATAATCGAATGTTACTACAAGTTTCCTCTTTTATCTGAGGGGTTTACATACAGGTCTCACACCAAACATAACCTCGTCTGCATCTTTTCCCATTGCGGTCTATGGATTGCTCTTATCCTGACATCTAATCTTTCAGGCCACATTTCCGTCAGCTCTACAGATTCATGGTGCTAGCAACTTTCCAGTAACCCTGATTCAGCTGGCTGATGTGGGTGCTGCAAACTGAGCCCCCAGCTTCTTCAGACACTCAGCGCTGTTCTTTTCTTGGAGGAGAAATTATATTAAAGTTGGTCTTTAGTTTGTTTAATGACTTTTTCCTGATTTTCTGATTAGAACACAGACAGAACTTCTTAGTCACGGCTAACATTTCTATGTGGACCGATGACATGGAGTTGGCAGGTAGATTTAGTTCTTTATTCATGGTTTTTACTCTTATTTTTTTAAGCCTGAGAGTGAACAACTAGTGTTGCCAACTTGAGAAACCTCCTCGGGCTGTCTTGTTTCTGTTTTTCTTTTTCTTCCTTCTCCTCCTTCTTAAACCAGAATGACTTCCACAACCCACCCTCCTCTATCTCATCGCCAGACCCTGTGATATAAAACCACATATCAACAAGGAGATTGTAATAAAAACATGCATTTTCAATCAATCTATCAAACAATCAATATAATGCCTACAAGGAAAAATGTGTGACTTTTTCAAGGAACAAAAAAAGGGGAAAAATCCATTCCTGAAAACAGCGTTGTCTTCTGTTGGGTTTTTTCTTATTGTCTCTTTTGCCAAAAAAAACTGGTAATCTTTTGAGTTGGGTGTTTTAAAAGCACTGTGATTTTCCTTCGTTTAATTTTTCTTCTTTTTCTGTTTAAACAGAAAAAAATAATTAGAAATAATCAAAACTGTATTAAATTATCAAAACGCCATCTTTTTAAATTTGACAGCCCCATCGTTACCATGACATCTTCCTCCTTATTACCCAGTGTGATTAAGCCGTAAAATGTATTACCGATGTGTTTAGTGTCACTGGCTGTCAACAAGTCTTTCATGGCAACTTCTGTGTGTGTGTTGACTATATGCAGTATATACTGAGCTACTGTAGCTGTTTTTGTCCTTTGTCTTCTCTGTGGTCTATCTCTAGTGTGGGGAAGAAGAGGAAGTGGAGTTATATGAAAGGGGTGGAGTCTATTAGATTGACATCCCTAAAAAAGATAACTCTTTGCCTCTCCTTCTCCTTCTCTGTCGCCCTCTATCTGCAGTCTTAGTGAAACCAGTGGAGGTTGTGGAATTACATGTTCGGTGGCCTTTGCAAACAGAAAAAAAAAGAAAGAAAAAAAGCATTTGTAGAGTCCACCTCGTTTTTCACTGCTTCCTTTATGTCCTGTAAAACAGCTTCTTTATTTCCTTCTGTCTCTCCTTCACTCTGCTGTTGCTTTTTGCTGTTGTGTAGTTTTATTCCAAACTTCTTTATCTTGCTGTCTTTTCTCTCAGAGATGAAAAGATTATTTAACTAGCTCAAAGCTTATGGAGCCATGTTTTTTGCCACTAAGGAATTCTGGGACTTGGAGTTTGCAGCTTAAATAATAAATGTCTCTATATGAAATAAATTATGATGAAGAGAAGTCTAAAGAAGGATTTAAAAGTACTCCTCCGTCCTGGAAAAACCATGAAAGCCTCAGTTGTGAAACGTTTTCCCAGAGTTCCTTGGGGTTTCTTGTGTGCATTGGGTGTATTTCGATGGTTCCCACCAAATTTCTCTCAAAAAAGTTAAACACGTGGCTCATGGGAGAGAAAAAATCACATTAGTCTTTCAGGATACAAAATAAAAGCAATTTTAACGGTTTGTAAAGAAATGAAAAGAAGAAAAAATATTTCTCACTATAAATCTATTTTTCTAGGTGTTTTGGAAAACTGAACTGCATGTTTAGTAAGTTCGTCTGATGTGTTTCATGTGATTGATCCCTTGTTTTTTTCTTTTATATTTTCTGTCCAGCAGTTCTTGTGTTTTTTTACAGTCTGTCCAGACCACAGGAGGATGAGACGGAGGGCTGATGGAGGTTGGTGGTGATTGACTGAGCCCGGGCCTCTAATCTTCCCTTCTCATCAGGAAACACGATGTGTAACGTCTGTGGAGAATCAGTGTCTTGTTACTGGAAATAATTCGTCTCTAAAAGGGGGGAAAGGAGTGGGGGGTTCAGGTTGCTCTGTCTGGTGGATCATCTGTGATTGAGTGTTAAATTTGTCATTTCAGGAGCATTTTGTTTCTGTGCTCCTCCAGGTTTCAGCATTTTCTACCTGTGATGGTTTTGCTCGACGGCAGGGCACAAACGAGCTAGTAGCGGTGGGTGGGTGGTGGGTGGGGGTGGGGGATAACCAGGAAATACACCCACATGTAACTAAAACCAAACAGCCGGTTCAAGCTGTTTCAATGTTTTTCTGTGTTTTATGTCAAAAATGAAAAACTTTGCTGGTGATTTTAAAACTGAAAAAACCTTAATCACAGCTGCTGTCAATTTCATAGTGTTTAAGAATCACAAATATTGAAATATCATTTACCTGTGAAGAAACTGTGTCTGTGTTTTTAACTATTTCTTGTACAATTAAACAGATTCTTTTATGAGGAACTTGGTGCCAAGTAGCTGAAATATGGGAGAGAGGGAATCTCTTATTATTGATGTTAACAGTGTTATAAAATTCTAAACCCAAACAAATTAAAATATTAAAAAAGAAAAATATGGTACATTTCAATTTCTTCTTTTTTTCTGCTCTGTTTTCCCGAATAACTGATGCTAACGTTGAGTGCCTGGCTTTTTATTATGTTCACACTTCATTTGCCATGAAAAACGCTGCAAATTCAGAAATATACATACTTCATTTTTATAGCTACAATTTTTTTTTATAAGTTTACTTGGTACTCATCCATTTAGAGGAACATGTCATATACATAGTTGTCTTTCTGTAACCCAGTTTTGGCCATCTGATAGGTGTACCATGTTCATAATAAAAAGTTCTTTCCCATTTATTACCAGATGCATCGTTTCCTCTGTTTGACACGGTCAGCCATCCCACCCTGCACCAAAACACAAAATGCTGTCACATCTCAGCAACACGCGTTCTTCTGTCCTTTGCTCTTCGTATAAATTGCCGTCTGTGTTTTCATTGGTCCTGGGTTGGTGCTTCCCGCCTTCCCCAGGCCCCATTCTGATGTGTCCTTGTGCAGGTTCCTGAGCCCCACGCTGCCTCTGATGTGGATGAACGTGTGACAGTGTTTTAACTTCTTACTGAGATATGCACGCGGTGGGAGGCCATGTACAGATGGGACCGTAGTGGATGGAGTCAGAGGTGTTCTTGCTGATTCCTGGGTCGACTACAGCTGCTACCCTTAGTGCTAACAGGTAAAAGCAAGAATCCTGCACCGGTCCAGTTTTACCAACCCGCATCCGCCTGAAGCCGTTTGATTGAGTACCAGACCCGACTCGTTACCCGCGGACATCTCCGACCCGTTGACGTATAAGATGGCCATCCATCCTGGTTCTGATGGAGGTTTTCCTCTCCACTGTCTCCTCATGCAGCTCAGGATGGAGGATTGAATCAAAAGCTAGATGTGATCCACTCCGCTGGTTTCCTTAGAGTTACTCTGGTTTATATGAAAACAGTTTTTATCATCTGGAACAATGTGGATTTATTTTAACTGGGTCATTGGTCTACAAAGAACTAGATGGAGTTGGACTGGGTCTGTAAAAGGGCCCTGAGATGACTGTGTTGTGAATTGGCACTTTTAAAATAAAGCTAATCTAAATTAAACAGACATGAATTTGCTGCTGAGCCTTTAACCAACAGGATGCTGCCATCCTCGTCGGGGTATGCACACATCCCGCCATGCTATGATTGTAGACAACGTTCTGGATGCATTTAATGGACATATGAATACGGCTTTAAAGCTAGAACTAAAAGTGAGACGCATACGCTGCTTTCTGGAAAAGATTCTTAGAGCTGTGAGAGGGAGGACGAATACATGCCAAGACTGAGACGTGACTTTCCGATACCTCTGTGCAGAGCCGTCCGAAGGATTTAGACAAAGGACCGGATTGACTTCGAGGAGAACATTGTCAAAAGCCTTTATTACGGTCTGTAGATGAACCTGTAGATGATGTACAGCTGATGTCATGCTGAACACTTAACCTGTGGTCCTCCTGGGCCAACAATGACGACATGGCCACTAGAGGGTTAAACAGTTGCCGAGGGTATGAAAGATGATCTTTAATTGTTTTCACAAATGGACAAAAATGTATCCGAGATGTTTGTTTCTGTCCCACAAAGAGCAGCTCCAGCATCCAGCCCCATGCAGAGGATGCAGCATCAACGCAGGTCACCTCTGGACATCGGGAAAGATTTTCTTTTAGTACAAATAATAATTATAATAATAATATCATTTAATGTGGATGGGGGGACCTGATGCTCCTACCCAGAGACTGGTCATGTTTTCTCTCATATCTTCCTCTTATTGGACATTATTTATCATCCCTGAATTGAGCTAAATGCATTTACTGAAGCTCTTCCACCTGCTTCTTTTCTTGTACACGAAGGACCATGCTTATAGAATTCTGTGCAGGCACTTCTCTAAAATTTAGGAAAACATCACAAGAAACATAAGAGATGCTGTCATGATCTCAGTTTATGTTCTGGGCTTTTGGTTCCTGCTCATTAGTTCACCTGGTCTGATTTTCTCATTCACCTCACCTGTGTCTAGTTAGTCCTTCAGCGTGTCCATTGGATTCAGTCCTGCCTCCCGACTCCGTAAGCCTGCACATGGGTCCTCCCCCTCCGCATGGTGGCAGGAACTACATGTGGGTTGAAGAAGTCAGGAAATTGTTGAACATTTAGCCACCAAAGAATACATTAAAAACATTAAATAGAAAAGACCTAGAAAAAATTCCTTTCTGGAAAATTTTCCTGCAACCGTTGAACTCCAGCTGGATGTCGCCAGGGAGAAGTGATGTTGCTCTGATCCTTGGTTTATTTTTCCAGTCCCGCCCGTTTACTCATTAAGTGAAATGGAAGTGACTAATTTGTAGATGATTTAATGCAGACTTATGGATGAATATTAGAAATTAAATCTCATTTCTGTTTGAAACGACACAGGAACATTAACTGACAGATTTTCATTGATGAAATTAAACCTCACGCCACAGAAGCAACGGTCTGTCTCTTAAAGGTTTCTCATGTTTGGACTACCACTGCATGCTGAAAATTAGACGGATGACCCAACATAAAAGAGAAGATGGAAAAAGAGTCGGTTTTCATCTGTAATTCTTTGTTTTTATCATCTATTCTTCATGGTAAATGATGAAAGGCTTCTCATTCCGTCTCTGGTGAACGACTGACGCTGTCAGCTTTAGATTCAACATCAGACCTTCACACCGAGATGGGCAGCCAGAGGTTATTAGAAGGAGCTTCAGGTTTGAGTGCTATGGTGCACACACACCAGCGCTGCCTGTGATCTATGATTCATATGCACTCATTTAAAATAGTGTGAATTATTTAAAGTTATCTGGTCAGCTCCCAGAGGGTCAAATGACTGACCTCTCTGCTCTTATTACTGCACGGAGGATGATGAGAAGGAAGAGGAGGTGTTACAGGCTGGAAGGAAATGAAGATAACATTGGAGGGTGGTGGACTGGGTGCAGCTAGAAAGAAATGGACACATATGAACTCTCAGACTTTCAAGTCAACTCATTGCTAATCAGTTTTTGTTTGATTGAACAGATTATGACACGAAGAGCTCAGTTCCAGACAGCTAAGGGAATTTTTGTTCACCTTTATGAATGTTTGCCAAACTTTCTATCTATTTTCCTTACTTGATCCTGCTTGTAGTTACACAAGCTTGGAGAAAACATTGGGTAGGAGGCTGACTATCAGGGCAGTTTGGCTGAGTCCAAAATGCACTACTTACTTACTGTGGTAGAAGGCCAGAGTAAAAGGCATGGCTCAAGCATGTAAACTCCACACAGAAAGGCCCTAGCCGGAGCAAACGGACAGGGAACCTAAAAGTCCGGACTTTGTAGAGACGCATTTTGCAATTACACCTGCATGAGCTTCACACATCCAGATACTGGGATTTTTCCTGATTCTTCAAAGCAAAGCTACTCCTCTCCATGTCGAATCTTCTGGCGTACAATCTTTAAGGCAGATTCCCAGCTGGAACATTGAATTACTAATTACTAAACACAGTCACAACATAAAGCAAATTATGGCGTGCCATCACACCCCTCTTCTAAAGTTAAATTTGCAGGAAATGCCAAATTCCTGCCTTGTTTCCATAGCAACAAAATGAAAACATCAGTTTTGCTGCTAACAATGGTGACAGCTGTGATGACTCAGGTCACTCAGGTTAAAGACAAGCAGGAACCATCGGTCCAGGTTCCTGCCATCTACTGACTGAATGCAAAATACTGTGCAAAGATTTAACTGATGATCTAAGTGGCTGTTTCACAACCAGCATCAATCACAGAGGGACTCTCTGGGTTGAGTCCAGCATGCATGGAGTCACAGAGCCACCCAGTGGGTAAGCCTCTTACTAACATTTACCAAGCAGAAATATATAGCATATTCTTATACATAAATGTGTATATATATATATATATATATTAAACATTATAGGAAGCACCACCAGGTAGCAGCCAAGTGCTATAGGCCAGATTTTATGGATTGATGTGCAACAACTGACAGCCTGGATGAGTAAATGCAATGCAACTCTTTCTGCAGAGGACAAGTCTCTGTTACTGACTAGAACCACGGTGATGACCTGAACGTGTTCTGCTGCAGGTTTGTAAGTGGCACATTTGCCCTCCCCAAACAGAAATCACCAGACCCCTTACCCCACCAATGACAAACTCCCTCCATGACACCCAGACATGATCAGTGAAGATGACGCGAGCTGGAGATAAAAAGACCATCACTGACACCTGGTGGAAACCTGCTTCTTTTCTTCTGGGTTACTCTGGTGGATCGTTTTTAGCTGCTCAAGTGTTAAAATAATCTTAAATGCCTTCTATAGCATTAGCCATATTTCTTTTCATCCTTTCCAGACATCACATCATTATTTGTAGCACAATTCAGTGACAGGGTGATTTTTACAGAATAAAAGAAGCATAATTCACCATTAAAAACTAAATAAAAAGGAAAAAGAACGTCAAAAAGTTCTTAAACATCAAAACATGATCAAGGTCAAACTTCCAGCTTAAGAGAACCAGATCCAGATCTGGACTCTACATAAAAACTAGTTCCATGTAGCAGAGAACAGGTGGGGCTTCATGCTGGATCTAAATAAACTGTTTCAGCTAATCTGAGGCTTTCTCGAAGTTTGTTCCAGACATGTGGAGCTTAGAAGCTGAAGGCAGCTTCTCCAGGTCTGGTTCTGACTCCGAACTGATAAGAAACTGGATCCAGATGACCTGAGGATTCTGGTCTCTGATGTATGTTGGTCCTAACCCATTAAGAACTTTATAGACCAGCAGCAGAACTTTAAAGTCTACACTCTGATGGACCAGCAGCCAGTGTAAAGACCTCAGAGCTGGACTGATGTGGTCCACTTTCCTGGTCTTAGTGAGGAATGGAGCAGCTGAGTTCTGGATAAGCTGCAGGTGTCTGACTGATGTTTTAGGTAGAACCTGTAAAACACTGTTACAGTAATCAAGCCGACTAAAGATGAAAACCTGGACTAGTTTTTCCAGGTCCTGCTGAGACATCAGATCTTTTACCCTTGATGTGTTCTAAGGTGATACACCTGGTTGGTTGTTTTTAGGTCCGAGTCCATCACTACGCCCAGATTTCTGGCCTGGTTGATGTTTTTTAGGTCTGAGTCCATCACTACGCTAAGATTTCTGGCCTGGTTGGTGGTTTTTAGGTTCGAGTCCATCACTACGCTAAAATTTCTGGCCTGGTTGGTGGTTTTTAGGTCCGAGTCTATCACTACACCCAGATTTCTGGCCTGGTTGGTGGTTTTTAGGTCCGAGTCCATCACTACACCCAGATTTCTGGCCTGGTTGGTGGTTTTTAGGTCCGAGTCTATCACTACACCCAGATTCCTGGCCTGGCTGGTGGTTTTAGGTCCGAGTCCATCACTGCGCCCAGATCTCAGGCCTGGATGATGTTTTTTAACACTAAGGGTTCCTTAATTAACGTTAGTTAGCGCATCAGCATTAATTAATTGATAGGGCGCAGCCAAAGGAGGCCACTTAGATGGCCTCCTCCTCTCCACCCAGCACAACGTGCACACCTCTCAAAACCCTACATGTGTGTGTGTGAGAAAGAGTGGGGAAGGGGAGGGGTCCGGGGATACAAGACCAGAGGGAAGCAAACTTCCCTCCAGTGGATGAGCCGGTGGCGGAAGTAGGCACCCCCGTTTCCTGCGAGCACCCCAGGGCCAGACAGGCCAGGAGTAGCCGCCCCCCACGATCAGAACACACATTATTGTGGCCAGTGAGCCGCGGCCACCCACCCACCACCGGCCAAGGGAGGAAGGAGTGGAAAGGGAGGAGGAGAGGAGGATAGCGGGAGAGCCTAGATCTACGACCCACCACCCCAAGGTCCACTCAGGCCCCCCTACAGGTACATGCGATCCCTCCCCACATACATGCCTATGTCCCGCTAGTCCTGACACACATACATACACGCAGACATATACACACGCATGTACACACTCACATACCCCCACACACACACCCACACCAACCTCTCAGACACACCCTTACCCATTCCCCAGTGTCTCCCCCTACAATTCCTCACACCCTCCCTTCACACCACAATACCATACCCTGAGTCCCGGGGCACCAACCAGACACCAGGGCATGCACCAGCCCACACCACCGCAGCACAGCTGGGCAGGCCCAGAACCCACCAAACGCCCCTCCACCCCAGAGAGAGGGGGCCAGCCCCAGGCACTAGAGCCCAGATTCCCCACCCGGCGCACCCCACCGTCCATCCACCCGGACAAGGGCCAGTGCCCAATGACCCAGGCCCCACCAGTGGCCACGGCCCACCACCGCAAGGCGACCCCAGCCGCAGACTCCCCCGCACAGCTTCACAGGGCCGGACACAGTGTTGCCCCCACAATGTAGCAGTCCAGGCCCCCACCACGGGAAAAACACCTGGGACTCGTAGCCAGAGGAAAGCCCCCACCAACATCCAGTCCCCCCAGGTGACGAGGTCATAATCCTCCACCAAAACTATGTGATGGAACCAATTACAGGGGACCAGAGGGAATGAAATTCAGCTGATTCTTTGAGGAGGCAGACACTGACTCATTACTGATGTGGTCTAATAATGTTGTCATTGCAGTGTGAACAAATATTTAATTGTGACAGACCCATCCTGAACATCCTTTGTCCTGTATAATGAGTTCTATACGGAATTTTTAATTGTATTAGTTGCATGTTTGAATTCTTAGTCATTGCAAATGTGTTTAAACAAATTTGTGACCATTTTGATTGAAGTAATTGGATAAGTAAGCCTTTTTGAAGTTGGCAGAGAGATTGAGTCTTCTAGTTTAGATAATAATCTATATGTTTTTGATAATAAGCTTTGGGGCATTGAGATTCAAGAATTCTGTTACCCTGATAGGTAGCTGCAAGTTTAATTGATTAATGGTATATTTTTTTTTTTACATATAATTAGATTTAAGCTGGTGATATTCTAAAAAAAATTGAGCTGCTGATTCCATATTGTGAGGTGAGAATCTTAAATGACAAGAAGTTTCCATTTTCTATTTTATGTTGTAACATAAATTCCATAAATTCTAAAGGACAGCTCCCACCCCACCAGACCAGAACAAACCGATTCAAAAACAGCTTTTTCCCTCGGGCAATAACCATATTGAACTCTAAAATGTGAATCTCCCCCTGTGCAATACACTAATAGACATTCATAGAGATATT
>JBAMHW010000022.1:26691094-26701256 GCA_037177495.1 Rhadinocentrus ornatus | reverse complement strand
CTCCATGGGTTAATAAATTTGATTTCCATTGATAATTTTTGTGTGATTTTGTTGTCAGCACATTCAACTATGTAAAGGACAAAGTGTTTAATAAGAATAGTTCATTCATTCAGATCTAGGATGTGTTATTTTAGTGTTCCCTTTTTTTTCCCAGCAGTATATATGTATGTATTCCATGATCCATGTATGTGGCATTGAGTCATAGGCTTTCTGGTAATCAATCCAGGCAGTGTACAGGTTAGTCTGTCTGGTTTTGCAGTCTCAGGCGACAGTTCTATCAACCAACAGTTGGTGTTTGGCTCCTCTGTTACTTTTACTAATGCCTTTCTGTGTCTCTGTCATGTATTGATCCATGTGCCCACTTATCTTAGCTGCTATGATGCCCGACAGGAGACAGAGACAGGTTTTCAGCCAATAGTTGGATGGGACTGTTCCCTTCTGGAGATCTTTCAGTATCAGGACAGTCTGTCTCTTGTTCAGCCATTCAGGGTCCCATCCCTCAGCAAGTTTGTTCATTTGTGCCGCTAGGTGCTCATGGAGTAAAATTAGTGTGTGCAACCAGCAGGCATGGATCATATCCGGGCCAGGTGCTGCCCAATTCTTTGATTCTCCCATATGCTTTTTCAGCATTGTTCAGTTTCCAGCCTTGGTGGGTTTGTGTGGGTACCCCTTTTGTGGTTGTACCCTTCTGGAATTCTTACAGTTGACTAACTTCCCTCCAAGCTGCCTTGATTTTGGCTTCCAACCCCCTCCTCCATGGTGCCTCCTTCTTTCCCTTCATATTGATGATATGTTCCCAAGGGGGTCTCGGGTCAGAGTGCTCCTCCTCCGCCTCTGGTTCCTGTTCCAGAGGGGGTCCCGGAAAGAGATGCTCCCCCTTCGCAATTTGGCTCTTGTTCCCGAAGGGGTCCTGATGCTCCTCCGTCTCCTGGGGTTCTGCCCTCCAGAGCCAAGTCTGCTGTTGGTGCGGCCTCCGGGCCATCCTCCAGAGCCAAGCCTGCTGTTGGTGCTGTTGGTGATGTCGCACCTCCTCCGTTACCTGGGGTTCTGGCCTCTGAGGAGGTCGCACCTCTTCCGCCTCCTGGGGTTCCTGCCTCCAAGGAGGTCACACCTGTGGTTATTGCCTTCAGGGAAGTTGCACCTCCTCCATCACCTGAGGTACCTGCCTCCGAGGAGGTCGCATCTCTTCTGTTACCAGGTGGACTCACTAGAGGTTCAGGTGCTGTCTGTTCAGCCTCCTGGCTGCCCTTTCGGGCCATCCTTCGGAGATCCAGCTCCTGCACTCATGGTCTCCGGGCAGCCCTCCAGGGATCCATCATCAGTCGCTGTGGCCTTCGGGGCGCTCTCCTGAGCTCAGCCCACTGACTACCCTCCAGAGCCAAGTCTGCTGTTGGCATGGCCTCCTGGCCACCCTCCTGAGCCAAGGTTACGGTCAGTTTGGCCTCTGGGCTGCCCTTCAAAGCAGAGTCTGCAGTTGGTGCGGCCTCCGGGCCGTCCTCCGGAGCCAAGCCTGCTGTTGGCGTGGCCTCCCGGCGGCCCTCCAGAGCCATGTCTGTTGTCGGTGCGGCTTCCTGGCCGCCATCATGAACTCGGTCTGCTCTCTGCGCAGCCTCCAGGACGCCCTCTAAGGCCTGTGACCTGTTTACATGACCTCCTAGCCGTCCTCCGGAACTCTGTTACCTGGACTGTTTGCTTGGGCAGATTAGCTTTTTGCCCATGAATTTTGTTGCTTGACCCATAGCACTGTGTGACAGAGGGAGTGGCTCGGTCCCATGCTGTCATTCAGTATGAGATATGTGAGAATATCAAAGCATGCATGTATTAGAGGGTAGCCTTGTCTGGGATATAGCGCCTGATTAGTTTAAAACTATTTAAATAACTTTGTTTTGTTTTTGAGATTTTCTTAATGTGTTAATAAAATTTGAGCTGGGGGGTCATGAACCAACCCAAGAAATGTAAATTCTATTACAGATTGTATATTTTTTAATTTGCAAATGTGTTTGGAAACTTTGTTCTATCTTTTGTTGTCTAACAGAAAAACACATTGATATCGTCTTAGTTAGATTAAGCACCAACTGATTCTGAATGAGCCACTCACCCACCTCAGGCCTTCAGGAGGACAAAATGTCCGCTGCCTGCTCCGGGGACTTGGTGAGGGCATAAACAAACTAGGACATACAAATCCTTCCAAGCAATTTGTACATCTTCTCTTACCAAACCTCATCAGTCGTGTGTTGAAGTTGTTTCAAACAGACAGCCAGGGATTACCACGTTTGGATACTCATTGTTAACATATTGCACATTGTTCCTCAAGACTATTTGCCAACTTCTGTCCACCAAACTGAAAATAGACTCCTTCCTTGTCAACAAAGTGCTTCATCAGAAGGGGGGCTAGTTCTTTAGAGTACATTAACAATGTTGGTTTAAGCGCCTTCATGACTGGTTTTGTGTTTATATCAATGTCACAGGCATTTAAATAGATCAGCTATAAGTAATTAGAAAGCCAGATATTGGTCTGTAGAATAATGCAACGATGTCCAGACCTTTCTGCTACTTTCACTGCTTCACTCTGGGACCTAAAAAACATTTTTATGTGAGTTTTCTGGAAAAATATCTGTGCTCGTTCCTCCACCTAGAACATGTTGCGTTTTTAGTTAGTTTGAATATGCTTCTCACTTCTTTGTTCCAAGGCCTGGATTACTTAACGGCACTGTATTGGTGTCAAATATTCCTGGAAGTCATCTTTCTCAACAAAGGCAACGTCCCTTTTCATAGTGACTCCAACCAGTGATGAAAGGTGCTCCACAATGAGTCAGTCTGTATTTGTCCAATTCTGAATAACCTGAATGCATTCGACATCCATACCGAGGGGGACGAACACGCTGAGTGATGCAAGCAAGGAACAGGGAAATTGAATATGTGATACATTGGCAATAGTCTTGCAACCTATGTGCTTTAACATGTGCATGCAGATGCTTATCTCCATACCAGCAAATGGACCAGAGTGATGTTTTGGAACAGCCGGTGCAGTGGGTACAAGCCTTACACCAGGGTTGAAAAACTGCTGCCAAAAGAGGCTAGAGAGCAGTAGATAGTTCTAAAGATCAGGCTAAATGTTGGTGTAATTATGTAGCTAGAACACGTTTTTCTGCACTAGCGAACGGTTCCGACATTCACCTCCTCTTTTTGTTTTTAAAAAATAATTTAAAAAGGAGCAAGAGAAAAACTCATACTTCTCTATGTATTTAAACCTAAGCTCATTTAGGTTAGCAGAGATGTTAGTTAGCATAAACAGAAAACATAGTAAAAAAAATCGTCAGGTGTTTACATCTGTCCTTCTTCTCTCTGGCTAACTGAAATTTTGTTTTCCGGGAGGTCCCGGAACGCAGAGGGGGGGTGGTTCCGGCGACTCAAGAGGGGGGCTCGAAGTAACGGAACACACACACACACACGGCCAAGGTACTAACCCCTTTAAGTAAATCCAAACATCACTGTGTGCATAACAGGGTTATATTTATTTTAATTTCCGAACGCTGGCCTGACAAAAAAACAACAAACCCAAAACCCAAACATGACCGCCACATCAGCGTTTACTGGGTGCCAAATTTAAAAAGACAAAAGATAATAAAAACTCGGCCGAAACCGTTTCTTTTATAAACAGCAACAGTATTCTTCGGACTATGAAGGTTTTCCGTCTGAGTGAAGCTAACTGCGATCTTATCACTGGTCCCAGTGTAACCTGATCCTCTCCCTCCCTCCGTTTCTGGAGCCTAAAATTCACCTTAGAATACCTGTAAATTATGTAAACACAAGATTTATTGTGTCACCTCAACAGGGAACATACAGTAACAAAGCAGAAAATATTCTAAACACGAAACAAACATTTAAATATATTTTTTATTCAGGCTTTTTTTTTTTTTATAGTGACAGCAGGTGGCGGATCCAATAAAATAGGTTCCAGATCCAAAGTCTGAGGTGCCGGCTAAATCCGGCTCAAATTAAGCCGTGATCACATCACCTCCTAGGTTTAGGACACGGATCGGGAGTTTATTACTTGTTTGACTTGTCTGGCCCATCATACTGGTCGGCGATGCTGCACCAACAGCTCCAGTCACAGCTTTGAGGTCTTCTACCAGCTCCTGCTGGAGTTTAAATCCAGGGCTGACAGAGCTGTTTGGTGGCTGCTCCTTGTGTCGTAACGTTTAACTTGAACCGACTGATCATTCAAAGCTTTTACTTTCATTCACTTTTCAAACCTACAGTAACTGTAAATGCGGTACCTCGTGGAAACTGCAGCTGCTCACTGCAAGCCTGGTTTCACAGCATGTGCCAAAAATGTCTCTCTAAATTCGTCTCTTTACAAATTAAGTTCTAGTGTTCGTGCAGCAGCAACAACGCAGCTTTTTGGTTTTTATAAAATTATTTTCAAATATCTAGATTAAATCTAGACCTTGTCTTTTTCTTGTCTCATTTGTCTCCAATGTCTCACGTGCCACCCTTTCCCAAACCCTGGACCTGTCCCTGCATGAAGCCAAGCCTCTACAAAAAGCCCTGATGCTGGTTTATTTGATGCTGTCAGGCAGGAAGGACGCAGTTTGGAGAAGAGAGAAGATGGTCTGGAATTCTGAGAATCCTGCGTGGAAAGGAATCCTGGCTGATGTTGTGCAGTTTGAGCCTCTGACCGCAGGGTGTCGCTGTTGGTCCACGAGCTCGCCTGCTGCCCTCCTCTCGGTCCTCCGGCTCTGAACCTGCGGCATCCCGCCGACAGATTGTCCGATTCATAAGTTTATTTTCAGTGCTTGACATTGATTGAACCATTAACCCCGCGGCGCCAGCAATGCTAATGATTTCCCAACTTGTTTCTAGCAGCAAGACAGCAGCTGTTTCTCCTCATCCTCCTTCTTTACGCTCACTTTTTCTGCTACCATTGATTTTAGGACGAAAGAGGCTTCTCTGTGGCTTTCCGGCTCAAAACCTTGAATTTATTAGATCTTTGAAACAACAGAAAATAAATAAATGAAACTCCTCAGTTCCTTCATTAACAAATCAAACGCACCTCAAATTTTTAAAGCTATAAAATTAATCCTGGAAAATGCGTCGTCAGATTTAAGTTTGCAGTTTAATTTGTATTTAAATGGAAAAACGATTTTCTAACATTAATATCACTAAATATTTTTATTTATGTTTTTATTTCATATAAGAAGTAAAGACAATCGATGAACATGTTATGTTAAAAAGGGGGGAAGAGAAAAATCTTTAAAAGCTGGAAAATGAATCTAATGATGTTATGTTAATCAAACAACATTTATCAGCAGTTTTGAAGCGGCACGTTGATCTTCTGAAGGCACATTTATCTAAATGAATTTTAGTTTTTTTAATGAGCTCTCGAGACAACGAATGAATGAATAAATAAGCTTTGGGCTTATAAGAACATGGAATATTTCGTTTTTGTGTGTGTTTTCTTTAATAGTGAAACAAAATCCGTTTGTTTTAGTTACTCGACCAACATTCATCAGGAAAAAAGCTGCTGTTTTCAGTGTCTTTTTAGTGTGAATTTATTGAATTTGGATGTTTTTATAGTCAACACCGGACACTTTAATTTTGATAAATTGAAAAAGGAAATCACATTTACAGAAAAGTGTCAATTACATCATCTTTCTGATGTGTTTTGTGTTTTTATTCTTATTTCTTTTTTCTTATTTTTTAATTAAAATTAAGCCTAGTTTAAAATGGTCAACATTTATATCGCTTACATTATACCTCACATTCACACCCTAACCACGGCCCATCAGGAGCAATTTGGGGTTCGGTGTCTTGCTCAGGGACACCTCGACGTGAACTCGACAGGCCAGGATCAAACCGGCAACCCTCAGGCCATACTGTGTTGAATATGTTGTTTTCTTTTGTTTTAGTCTTTATTGAAACGTCATGTTTCGTCCTTATTTTCATCCTGATAACTTCAAGTCTCACGTAAACACAAGTTTCATGTGAGATGAATGTACCATGAAGAACCTTTCAGGGTGAAAACCGCCTCTAGCTCAGGTTCTACAGGTGTGAGGTCTGTCCACAAACGAGCACTGTCGTGAAACAGCAGCATAAATTCAGTTTTTCTGTGAAGGAAACAGGAAAATAAAAGTCTTGTGCCTGGTGGTCTATGTTTTGGTTGTGCAGTAAATGAGAACCTTTAAAAATGAACTGACAGTTGTTTTGGAGGGGGTGGCTGCCGCTGAGCTCCTGAACATTTCTGTCCTGCAGCATCCTTGAAGAGGCATCTCACTAAACACACTGGTTGTTTGGAGAATCCAGAGGTACATTCATTAATCCTGAGACAATCCCCCAAAGCCTTTAAGGATCCCTCAGATGTGTTAAGAACCACATGAACCTGCTTAAGTGCCCCAAAGGGAAGATTTGTAGCGTCTTAACACCCAGCTCCACCATTACCCGCCTGCACCATCAGCAATTCAAATTCTTTCAAACTCCTCTAGAGTAAATAGAAGATTCCGAGGCTCCCCATTAGACGTGCTGGATTTGAAGGTTATCACTCGATTATCAGTGGTTATCCACCAATATCCGCTTGACAAAGGGACAGCAAATTCAGATCTTAATAATCTAATTGGTAAATGGGTGTGAATGTATTATCCATCTTTGACTGCCTCAGTAGGTGAGTATAACACGTGAGTTCATTCATGCCAGCTCACGTCCAGAGATCTCGAAAAAAGCTGGTCCTAGGTCTTTAGCCCCTTTGGGTGTTAAATTATAAGCCTCAAATATTCACTGATGGTATGGCTTAAAGGGCAGTTTCCCAGAGAAGGAGCCATGTAGCGTGTTCTCTGTACCGACACGTGTTGTTCTCCAGAGGAACATTTTCCAATGATGGATTTGGTTTAGTTAAGTTTTTGGTTTCCTCGTTTCTCAGACAGAGACCTTCAGAGCAAAACCTGGTTATAAAATAAGCCTTTCGTTGCTTTTCCTTCGATTTTTGGGGAATTATATTCCTAACTGAGTCACCAGGTCTAATGTTATCCACAATCTAGGAGAAACTGGATTCAGGGTCTGAGTCAGGGTTACATGACAGATTGTATAGGCTCGGTTTCAGCAACCATGGATAAAATAAAACGGAAAGTTTTATTAAAGGGACATTGTAATGTAAAAAGTGTTTACAGAAGGCAAACACATTTAGTTTTTTACCTGGACATAAAACATTTTCAGCATGTGCTCGTGCAGAAGTGATTAAAAGCTGCAGCGCTGGTGTTCCAACGCAATCAAAGTCCAGTTTGGTTAAATAAATGAAGGTAAAGCAGAGTTTCATGAGGGATGCAGTCTATAAAGACCCGTATAACCAAATATTGATCATGTTTTTATAGTAACAGTTTAAAATGTGATCTGCACACTCACGGTTTATCAGCTGCCTGCAGGTAAATGTAGTTTCAAGTTTCCATGGTAATGATGTTGCAAAATGACTAAACTAAACAAAAAAACCTCTTTTTATTTAGGGGAGGGCATGTTAAATCTTCTGCCACATATTCCCGGAAATAGACATGGAAATGACATAACACAGCCTCTGAAACTTCCTCCTCTGTGGAACATACAGCCCAGCACAGGATTGGAGCGTACCACAGCAACCACGTAGCCACGAGAATCTTTGTAAATAAATAAAATCTCATTGGGAATTTGAAGCAGCCTTTACATGTTGTTTTGATCCAAGTTACAGTTTAAATGTCTTAATTTGACCTGTTGTTACCTAAGAATGTGCTATAATGCCGAGGATATGAGGCCTGCCGGCGGACTAGATTATTGTCAGACTGGATCAGGAGTCTTCCCGAATCAGTGCTGCAGACCAGCAGTGACAACGGCCTATTAGACCTGCTAGAAGGTGGAGCAGGGCCCCACTGTCCCATACGAAAGGGCTGACCACGGACAATGTGCATTTGATCACACAGTAGCGATGGAATCGGTAAATAAAGGAGCTTTTATTTGGTAGGAATGACCTTCTGTGTTGGTCCTCACGCAGCTGAGCGGAAAAGGTCTCCGACTTTATCCACTAAACGTTGTTTCTTGTGTCCCTTTTTGTCCAGTCCATTGAGTTGTCAAGGGGCTGAGCCAGGTATCTGCAGTCCTCCACCACCTCCATTTATTCCACAATCCACACCACGTTAGGAAGACCTCTGTCAGCCTCAAGTCCCCCAAAAACCCAAAGCAGGGCTCATCCAAGTGCACCTTCCTTCAAATGTCTTCAAGAACATATTTTAAACTCATTGTGCTCTTTAGGAACTAAATGTTTGAGAGGAATCAGTTGAGGTCTAATCCCCCATCAGGCCCCGGAGACCGCTCAGAAACATTAAAACCAGTATTTTGTATGCAGTGCTTAAAAAATGCCTTAACTCAGCTCAACGCGGCACACAAGTGAAGCTTCAGTACAAGGTTGACTAATCTCAATTTCACCAATTTACTTTGGCCATGTCAACAAACATCCTCCCTCTGAGGCTTAGTGGTCGTCAGCAGACCATGAAAGGAAAGTGGAGGTCATGTTGGCGGGTGATTGGCTTGATATTTAACTTCCTAACGTTGCATATGGCCGTGATCAGCGACACTGGCGAACTCTGAGAATAAGAAGTACAACTCTGAGGCTCCAACTTTCCTGCTATTCTATTTCTCCAAATTTTATGGAAAATGTATTTTTAATGGGAAACATTCGAGGCTAAATTGATCGTTTAGTCAAGCAGGTGTCGTTTGGTGCGTTTGTCCTGATGCAGCTTTGTGCATCACTGACTTGACATAATGCATGACGGTTTTCTGCTGGTTGGAAGTGTCTGCTTTTCAGCGATGCATGAAAATGTCACCTTGTGTTGTGACATTATGTAGTTAGGACATGTTTGGTGCTGCAGCTGCATTGTTAGGAAACCACCTGACACCACATCGCTGCCCTGATTGGCTTCAGCTTCACTTTCACATGCATGACATAAGTAAAGTGTTTAATTCTCAACTCCCCATGTTTGGTTTCGTGATTATTCATGATTATTTCTCTCAAGTTTTTAGAAAAGCTTACAGACAGCTGTAGAACTGCGAACCTGAATGCAGCATTTTACCCTCCAGCTCTTACATGTTGCATCTTTACATACTTGTGTTGTTCTTGTTGGACCTAAAGTCGCAGGTTGTGGTGAGTGCTGACATCTAGTTCTTTTATCAGACAGCACCCCCACTTCAACAATCTCAGTGTTGTGAGGAACAGCTTCGTTGTTACATGGAAAGCTACATGTTTTTATGGACTTTCTTACCACCCTCTTCTCAGTTACAGCAGTGTTTTATAACTTATCTTTGCTTGTTGGAGAAGTTAAACGAAGCTGATCAATCTAAATTTGTGGAAGAAACTCGATAAATTCCTCAGAAACTTCATAAAATCCTGTTTTTATTTCCAACCTTCCTGATGATTCTAGTCCAGTTTCCTTAAAGTAAGGGGTGGTGCGTAAATAGCTGGTGCTGTCCAGCAGCAAGCTGGATGAACTGCTGTCCCTGAACGCAGCAGGAAGTTGGCGTGGACGTGGTTTAGATAAAATCACGTCGGACCACCGACCTCTCTGTTAGGTTAATTTATGTGCCTAGCCAGACATCATCCCCTCTCACTGGACTAATAAGCTGAAAGCTGCAGGTAAATTATGATTCGTGAAGAAGAGGGGTGCTGCATCCCAGGTGGAAAGTTGCACGTGCACCCAGGTCTTCAGCCAGAGCCAAAGAAAACCTGCAGAGTCATTGTTTGCTAACAGTTAGAGACATTTCCCCTGCTGAGGAAAACAGCTGTTATTCAGAGTAAAACCATCCTGTGAATTCCCGCAATCCTTTTTGTCTGTAAGATGCGTTGAAGCTTTCATTCAGCTTTCAAGAGAACAATACGGACATTGTATGTATGTATATATATATTATTTTAAAAAAAATTTTATTTTTATTATTTGTTTATTTGATAGGGACAAGTGTATACAATAAACATGTATCACATCAAAACATTTATAGCCAAGGCTAATTTGCAATGTCCATCCCTAGATGGGCTTTTACAATTCAAATACATTACATTTACAATACATAAAAATAATACTGACCGGATCTGGATCCCGTTTCAATTCAGGTTACAAAAAGTTCCACACTTTAGCAACCTTGACAGAAAAAGCAT
>JBAMHW010000022.1:26634082-26644772 GCA_037177495.1 Rhadinocentrus ornatus | reverse complement strand
CATTAGCTGTTAGCAGTAGCTTGGTACTAAATACATGGAGGGCACGCTTGTAACTTATTGGCATAAAAAAATAATAACTATGTATCGTTCTGTTCTTCATCACCTGACGGGACACTCGAACTTCACATTTATGAATCTCCGCGGCTTCTGTAGTCGTAATAACGCTCTTAAGCGTTGAGGCTCCAGTAGAGCACGACTCGGTTGCTTGTAATATATTAGCGCTCCACTAGATGGGAGTAATTCTTACACACTGTGGCTTTAAGTATAAAAAAGCTAAAGTGTTACAAAAGTGTCAACATCAGCACTTCTCTGACAGCCTGGTGGGAATTTCTTTAAAAAAACAACTCTTCAATAATACTAGTAATTCAAGTTACCCCGCTGCTGAAGAAACCCACACTCAACCCAGCACAGGTTGAAAACTACCGGCCGGTCTCACTGCTTCCGTTCATGTCTAAACTACTGGAGCGTGCTGTCTTCAGTCAGGTCTCACAGTCTCCAAGACAACAATCTGTTCGATCCTCATCAGTCGGGCTATAGGCAAGGTCACTCTACTGAAACTGCTCTCCTGTCAGTTACTGATTCCCTACGGCTGACAGATCCTCTGGTCAATCCTCAATCCATATACTGCTGGATCTGTCTGCTGCCTTTGACACGGTCAACCATTGGATCCTCCTCTCCACACTCTCGGAGCATGCGTGGTTTATGTCCTACCTCACAGGAAGAGCCTTCAAAGTATCTTGGCGAGGGGGAGTGTCTAAATCACATGGGCTGACAACAGGGGTGCCTCAGGGCTCAGTGCTCGGCCCTCTACTCTTTTCACTATACACCTCATCGCTCGTTGCAGTCATCAGCTCTCATGGCTTCTCTTACCACTGCTATGCAGATGACACTCAGCTTTTCCTTTCCTTCTCGCCTGACGACACGACTGTCTCAATGCAAATATCAGCACGCCTTGCTGATATCTCTGCATGGATGAAGGGTCGCCACCTTCAGCTAAATCTGTCCAAGACCAAGCTCATCTTCTGTCCAGCCAATCCTGGAACAGATAGGACCATGTTGCCTCGGTTGCCCGGTCTTGCCGATTTGCTCTCTACAACATCAGGAAGATCAGACCCTACCTGACTAATTACACGGCCCAGCTCCTGGTCCAGGCTCTGGTTATTTCACGCATTGACTACTGCAACTCCTTACTGGCAGGCCTGACTGCTTGCTCAATTAAACCTCTGCAGATGATCCAGAACAAAGCAGGAAGTCTGGTCTTCAACCAGCCCACAAGTGCTCTTGTCACTCCGCTGCTACTCGCTCTTCTTCCAGTTGCAGCGCATCAGATTCAAAGCTCTGCTTCTGGTTTACAAAACAATAACCCAACTCCTGTCTACCTTCACTCCTTAATCCAGAGCTACACTCCCACTTGACATTTGCGCTCTGCCAGTGACAACGTGGCACAAAATCTGTAGCTAGACTCTTTTCCTCTGTTGTTCCCCTGTGGTGGAACGATCTACCAGACTCCGTCCGAGCCGCAGAGACTTTATCCACTTTAAGAGCAAACTAAAGACTCACTTGTTTAAGTAGCATTTCCGCAGTTAGCTTAACTCTTCTGCTTATTAGAAAGATTGGTCCAGTTCTTTGCCTCAACTCAGTACTGAATATGTGGTGGGGGCTGGGTGGGGCGGGACCCCCGGGCTCCCCTGCCTCCCTCCAGGCTGGGGACCCTGCCGACCGGACTTGGATCTGTGCGACCTGGGCTCTCTGGTCCCCCGGGATAGTGGCGGAGACTGCTGGGGGCAAGTGGGTGTCTCTGGCGCTGCTGCCTTGGACTCCTATCCAGGCTGGGCCTTTTCCCTTCTGCCCTCGGGCGGTCCTGGGGAGGCAGGGGCACCTACAGTGGCCAGCTGAGGAGTTGGTCGCCCGGGAGAGAGATTTTTCTCACGGTTGTGCCCCTCCTCATGCCCCTCTCTTCCTTTGCCACCCCACACCATACACACCACATTTTGGGGGTAGTAAAAGAGGGGAGGGGGCTGGCGGGAGTGCTGCAGATATGTCCTTGTCCATGGGGTTCCTTGCCTTGGTGTTGGGGTGGCGTGGCCCGCAGTGGTTTTGCCTGGGGCGGTCGGGTTCCATCGGGTTCCTGGGCAGGGCTCTGCCGGGGGGAATGGGTGGCAATTAAAGACAATGGCCCCGCTGCCAACACATCTATTCAGTCTGCTCATGCATAAAGTCATCCAACCCAAGCCCTTCTCACTGTAAATGCGGTTTAGGGGCAGTCCTGCTTCAGGATGAAAAGCCAGTGGCATATGCGTCCAAAGCCCTGGACGACACTGAAAGGAATTACGCCCAAATAGAGAAGCTTTTCGCTGTGCTCTTTGGGTGTAAGCGGTTCCACCAGTACCTGTATGGGAGACAAGTGACTGTTGAATTTGACCACAAGCCTCTGGAATTGATCATGTGCAAACCCCTTGTGGCTGCACCACCCCGACTCCAGTGCATGATATTACAGCTCCAGAGGTATGACATCACCTTCATACACAAACCAGGGAAACATATCCCTGTTGCGGACACCCTTCCAGAAAACCACTTGAATGCAACAATAAGTCACTGTGAAGGGATGGAATCGCAAATACACACTGTGATCAGTAGTGTCCCCCTGAGTGACCGGAAAATGTCAGAAATCAGAGCCGCAACAGCACAAGATGAACAACTGTCAATGTTGAGGTGAGTTATCCAGTCAGGATGGCCCGAGTCGAGCAAAAAATGACCCTCTGCCACCACTGAATATTGGAACCACTGGTATGAGCTATCTGAGGCAAATTGTGTCCTGTTAAAGAGAGAGAAAATAATCATACCACACTCACTCAGAGCTGACATGTTGTTACGTATACATGCTGGACACTTGGGAATGGAAACGTCTAATCAAAGGGTGAGAGATGTCTTGTTCTGGCCTGGAATGCGAAAACAGATAGAGGCACTGGTCGGATTGTGCAGCATCTGCCTGGAACGACGCCACTCGAAACCTAAAGAGCCAATGTTATCTCATCCCATCCCTGACCGACCTTGACAAGTACTAGCCACAGATCTGTTTTGTTCTGTTCTGTTATACAGCAGATATTTTTAAGTTGAAAAAATACTAAGCCTTTCATCATCAGCAGTCATTACTAAGCTAAAGGCCATGGTCGCCAGGTTTGGTATGCCTCAAACTGTCGTAAGTGACAATGGACCCTGTTACAACTCACAGGGCTTTAAAGACTTTGCACATGCATGGGAGTTTGACCACGTCACAAGCAGCCTGCTGTACCCGCAGAGCAATGGGGTTGCTGAAAAAACTGTACAGACTGCCAAAGCCCTTATGGATGTGAGCACATGCTCAAAGAGCAGAGCCATATTTCATTTTGCTGGAATACAGAAACGCACCAGTGGATGGTTTTATGTCACCAGCTCAACTACTGATGAATAGGCATTGACACTCATTCCTGTCAACCACCGGTAAGCAGCTGCTGTCATAACGCAGGCGAGATGACGGACCCAGGGAGCAGACCACGAACCACAGAAAATGTGAGGGAAAAATATATTTATTTATTGGCTGACAGGTACGGCAGGACAAAGGAGGAGAGGTCTTAACGCCGCGTGGTTCTCTGCCTTGAAGGAGAGTCAGAAGTTAAAAACGGGTCGCTTAGCCATTAACATTGAATCTAGAAATGTTTTCACCGGACCAGTCTTACTTGATGGTTCAGAATCCTGACGGAGGAGGGCTCGAAAGAAGGATCAGACACGGAGCCGGAGAGCAGACAGGAGGATCGACAGGCAGGTGGAATTCGGGAAATCCGTCCACGGTACGGGTAGGGCGGAAACCCCACAATCTGGGCGAGCTGGGGCAGGCAGAAGAATCCGGCAGGCCAGGTAAGGGTTTGACCAGTAGCAGGTTTCTTGGAGCAGTTCTTAGGCTGGGTAGAACAGACGATCTGGCAACTAGCTGTAGCAGCTGGCCGCTTGATATATTGATAGCTCTTGATTAGGAAGATTCGATGCAGGTGTGGCAGGAGAAAATCCAGCCAGGCCACTGCACCGCCTACAGCTGAAAACAGTTTATCTGATCAAGAACCATTCCCCACACTTACCCTCCCAACCAGCCCCATGACAGCTGCAGCCGGAACTGACACCCCCGCAGAACAGTCCATGCCAGATGGGAAATGTGTCGAAAACGGCAAAAGCTGTATTATGACAGGAATGCCAAACTGCAGCCTTCACAGCCATAAGGAGCAACTGTCCGTTTTCAGCTCCCAACTGGGACATGGAAACCTGCAACAGTCACTGGGCCATCTGACGAATGAGGGTGTGACAGTAAGGAGGAACAAACGTCACATGACCACCAGGAAGAATCTGGGAACAGTGAACTCAGACTTTGCATCAGGCCAACACAGGTCTGGTGAGAACCCAAAGAACCTTTACAGCTTGTATCCACAAGATCAGGTCGTGTGGTGAAGCCCAGGGTTATCTAGGATCTATAAACTGCTATTTCTTTACATTGCTCAAACAACAAACTTGTAGCGAAGTTGGTGTGTGAATGTGTTGTTACACGGTTAAGAGTTGTAATAGCCATAATGTTCCATACATAGTTATTTTTGTGGCACATATTAAGCCCATTTTACTAGAATAACGCCACTCACGAATAATTTGTTAAGTGCACCTGTTTATTTTATTTTGTGATGATAAAGAATATGGTTTATGTATTCTGTGACTGAGTTTGTTTTGTATGTTGCTCATATGTTTGTTTTGAACATATTGCTTCACGTTGTCACAGATTAAACCTGCATTCGATTTAGTTATTTGTTATAAAAGAAAGGGGATGTAATATCCAGGACATGTTTAGATCTAGTGGCAGATGCCAGCTAATGATGTATTCTGTGGGACGGAAGTGTTAATAAAAATTTATACACCGTGATGGATGCGTGTATGTTATCTCCTTGATTCTCGTATGCAAGAAGAGATACTGTCAACAGAACAGAAACACTACAATTAAGGCAGCCCAAACTATTTTTATTTCCACATTTCAATTCTGTCCTTTTCTCTCTTCCTCTCTCTCACTGTCAGGTTCAGCACTGACATATCAAGACTAAAGAAAATAAGATTATAATAAAAATATTCCAAACATCAAGGGCAGCCATTTACTGTATATAACATGTCTCCCTTGGAAGAGCAAAACTGTCCAGCAAAATATGGCACACAGACCACCATTCTGTATGTTAGGATGCAGGACAGCACAGGGCTAAAAAAAAAAAAAAAAAAGTAATGTAAAGCGCCATTTACCATTTTATTTCTGCTGTGAAGTTGGTCTTTTGGGGATTTGCTCTGTTTTGGAGCCAGCCCCTAGTGGATGAGGGGGGAACTGCAATTTTTTGCACCTTCGCATAGGCTTCACATTTCACCGCCGGAGATTGCAGCTTGGTTCATCTTCATGTTATTTCTATTTAAAGCTCAGAGGATATCTTAAACTAGACTTTTTGCCAAGTGGATGAAGGCAGTACATTTTTCCCTTTGTGTGTCCAGAAATGACCTCTTTAGTAGAGGAATGCAACAGTGGCAAAAAAAAAAAAATCCTCTCCTAAAAGCAGTCTGAAGATTACGTTTTTTGGGGAAAGTGACATTGACACAGGTGTTTCCCAGTAAATGACTTTAAACAGGTACAGTAGCATCTCATTGTAATTTTTTCTATATGTTAATTTTTTTGTAATAACTTATTTCAATTTGACTACGTTTATCTTTTTTTAGAAATGATTGCTGAGATTTAAAAGAAACTTTTCTTTATCTTTTTTTCTTTATTTTAACCCTTTCCTGTCCATCATCCTAACATACAGAACGGTGGTCTGTGTGCCATATTTTGCCAGACAGATTTGTTCTACCAAGGGAGACATGTTATATAAATGGCTGCCCTTGATGTTTGGAATATTTTTATTATTAGGGTCCGAGCCATACGAAGTATGGAAGGACCCTATTGTTGTTGAAATGTTTATTCTTCTCACTACTTTGAGCGCACATATTATCCCCCAAACACCCATGAAAAAGAAAATTGCGCACACATCAAGTCCGGCGAAAATTTTGGTATTCTAAGGTCCTCATACACCTCAATTGAAAAATGGCTCAACAGCATCACCTAGACACCCAAAAAATCCAACAATGAATCGGGTCCCGAAAGTCTACTTCGACGTATGACGACGAAAATCAGTACAGATGTGTAACACTGCAAAGCAAAAAAGTCAATAGAACACCTGTTGTCATGGCAACAGGGTGCCCACCATCTTGGCGTTTACGCCCATTTTTTCCACTTTTAATGCATCGTATTTGAACGAACTAGTCTGAGGGGGTTCGTGTGAGTGACTCCAAACTCGCTGGGAATCTTCCTGACAATTTTTATTATAATCTTTTTTTCTTTAGTCTTGATATGTCAGGAGATAAAAGGAGAAAAGGACAGAAATGAAATGTGCAAATAAAAGTTGTTTAGGCTGCCTAAATTACATCAGTATTCACAAAAACAATACAAACTACCACAGTACTACACATGAATAAGGAAAATAGGAAAATGATGAAAAACAGTCATCAAACGTACCTGTAGAGAGACGTACCAACACTAACATCAGCAACATCTAGTTGGATGTAGATAGAAATGAGCTTGTTTGTGAGGATGCACGTGTTACCATGCAACAAGGATGAAATGTGTGCTTGCAAGGGGGCCGTGACCACGCCGCACCCCGAAGCATCAGGGGGAGACAGAGGGGAACCTGAGGCCCCAAAGTCCCGGCAGGTCCACAGAGCAGAGTCCAGGACAGCCAAAGCAGAGAGAGCAGCGGCCCCACTCAGCCCCGGGGCAGAAGGGCCCCCCAGCCCGGAGCCCAACCCACTCCCACAGAAAAAATCTTGTCCCCTCCCAATCCTGATAAAATTACTCACACTCCCATTGACTCCCCCTTCCACTTTTTAAAATTTATTTAGTCTTTAGGCAACACATTGAATCTGACTAAATGTTCTCACCATTCCTTTTTAGACCAGCTGCTACGTGTTTCTAGCTTTTTTTGAAGGTCAGTTACAATAAAAAACGGGAACAATAATAATAATAATAATAACAGTACATGGTTCACACCATGTCTACCAAAGTGGAATAAACCCAAACAGAATATATAAAGTTCTATTTCACTCATCTCTAAATATCATTAATTAAACATGTTTTACAAGCGGCATACATCGTGTTAACACTCGAATCTCCTGAAGTTCATCATGTCCGCCTTTTACTACCAGTTCTGCCAACCTAATAGACACTTTGCGTTGTAAATCATTGTTTGCCATGTCGGTTTCTCCACGGGTGTTTGCTAACTACATTTCTTTTCTTATTTTAATTCCGGCGGGGAAGCAGCGGCTGGAAAGCAGTGTTGGCTTCTGGGTAGTGTAGTTCTTTCTTACTTTCATACAGTGTAGGTTCATTGAGCAAAAACTACAAAATGGCGGCGCCTGTCTTTTTTTTGTTTGTTTGTTTTCGTTTGGCTCCCGCTCCCCTTAACTTTTCATCCTTTACTGTTCCAGTCACGTGATTAATAGTAAAAGTGACTCACATCCCGTGGGAATCCCGTGACCCATTGGATTCCTGAAAAAATGTCAGTCTCTAGTTCTGAGCATAGCGTCTTCTTCTTGAGAGGGCTGCATTCATGTTTCCTTCAAGGCTTATAAGAGATTCCAAAACATCTGTTGGTACATCAAAAATAAACAAATCCTGATTAACTACACATTGGAAATAGTCCAAATCCACCCAGTGCTGATCCAAACTCTGTTAATGTGCTAACTTCATGGCTGATGTCTGTTTCATTAAAGTTTTAAAAGTGGCTAAGAAATTTTCTCCTGTTTTAAAATTGGAATAATGCATTCCCTGCCAGTAAAGCAGTAAGTTGTTACCGTCTCAGATGTGCATTCTGCATTATACAAACACAGGTAAACAGTGAAGTCAGTTTTGACATGAAGGAGCTGTTTGAGCTGATAGGCTGGAACTGCAGTGTAAACAATCAGATACACAAGTAATGCATTAGTTTAATGGCATTTAAAGTGAATACATAACCTGACTGATCTGTTGCTAAATATTAGCCTATATATCCGAACCCGTTTATCTAAACAGGATTTATTGCTATGCTGTTTTGATGAAGTAGTCTGAACTGACATACAAAGCTATGGGATGCTGTTCTGACAATGTATGCCAAACCGGCAGAACATCGGATTTGTCTGTCAGTTGAACAGACTTCAGATGCAGGCGCAGTTTGTGGAATCCATTTATCTTCTACTCCATAAATAATTTAACATAATAAAAACGCATTCAGACCAGGTTCAATCCCGACGTCTCGCTGACCCACTTTCTCATTTACCCGCCAGACAACAAAAGACACTAGACCCTACACAATGTTGAATACAGAACAAAAAGAAAACACATGTTAATGTAACACACAAAATACAAATATCTCATACATGTTATAAAATTTCATGATGATGTCACGACTAATCGACCAATCGATTTTGAAAGGCCTAACTAATCAACGTCAAAGTTTTGCCCATCATATGTTCTAGTTCAGTTAATCAACTAACCAGCTACCTGACCTAATCATTTCTGCTTGGGCTGTATAAGTTGTTGATTTTAGGTGTGTAAATCTTATTAACTGTATTTATTTTTAAATCAACAATCTATTAAAGCTGTCAGTTAAACCTACACAATATATGATTGCAGTTTAACTTTAAGATGAGAAAAATGTCCCAGCCCTTTTCTTATCTGCCCCTTTTATCAGCGTCATGCTGTATGCGTGTGCATGTGTTTGTTTGCATATGCATGTATGTGTCACCATCTGTCAGCACCACAATGTCACAAAGTGCCTGTTTGCATCTAGGTGTCATTACAATAAGCTAACAGCATGCTAATTAAGGGATGACTGAAGCGCTTGTCTTTGTTTTCTCTGCCAATCAGCCTGCTGGTGCTGCTGCTTTCTGCTTTGTTCTACTGAAACAAACAGAGCAGCATCAATATCAGCATCACATTCACTGCTGACAACTTTCTTCTGTTTTTACTCCTCATCATCGGCCTTTGTTTATTAATTAAAGGTAGTGCTTTATAATGGAAACTGACTTATGGGAACTTTGCAGTGAGTTACCATGGTAACATACTCAGGGTAAGACTTACATCGCTCTCTGGAAGGGAAAACCTTTACTCTGGGTTAACATACTCAAGAGTTTCTACATAGCCAGCTTTCTGTAACAGACCCTATAAACAGAGTTTGGTACATGATCTTTATATGAATGCAGTCTCATAGTGTCTGTGTATTTTGATACAACGACTTCCTTTAGTTCCATGACCTGATCTTTTATGGTTGCAGGCTTCCCAGTTATCCATGGAGCTGACTCTGGATGGTGTGCAGTAGGACGGTTTTCATTGTTATTTTTTGCACAGCCCTCAGCTGGTGATATGACTGGAAGTGTAACAGCTACTATCCCATCTTACCAGCAGCTGGAGTCTTGGTGGATCGGTCACATTTTGAAGTTATCATGCTGAATATATGAAATGCTACACGATATGCTACATTTCTGCTACTGAGTTGGCCACCGACACTGTAGCGTAAATTGTGGCGTCAGCTGCAAAGAGTCGAGTTGGAGATTGTTTATATGTTCAGCGTGACAACTTCATGAATATGCAGGTCTGCTTGAAGCTTAGGTTGCTGCTTTAGTTTCTCCTCTTCGGTATTTGTTTTCACTTTAACCATGTCTGCTTCTCTTTGTGCAATGTTTGCTGCACTGGCTGCTGCAGTACTTGCTGAGAACAAGTGACCGGCAGTGTGAGCATGAACGCGTTTAAATTAACATGTTCATTGAATACGTTGGTTTTTCTGTGAAGGCTGAAGTGAATGGAATAGATTTGTAAATAAAGAACTTGAACCTGAACTTATGTCGGGTCCTGTAACAGTCACTGCTTGCATTTTCACCGGCACTACACCAACTTCACTGTGTTGATCACCATGCATTGTGAACAAACCAACAACACACTGTCTGTGCGTTCCTGCTCTGAAATGGCAAGTGAAGGTGAAAGGAGCGAATTCCAGATGCAGCCGGCACATCACATGCTTCGTCTGCTTAAGATTCTGTCTGCAGAGGATTCCGACTGTAAGAATCTAACATTTCTATGCAGGTTATGTCTGCCTGCACTTAAAAAGCAAGTTGGAACGTCAGCTTCATCAACTTCTAATTAGAAGAGACGTGGAATTGAAGCATCTGTGCAGTTTAAGAGGATATCTGCAAGTCCTCGCTATTAAAAAAAAAACTACCAGGAAAGGGCAAGACCCCCTACCTACAGCCCCAAACCACCCAGATCACACTGCCTGCAGCCTTTAGGGGTATGACTTCCCAGCAACAGGTCAGTTGGTTAGTTACAGGCAGTGATGGGAGTAACAGCCGTTAACGTTACTGGGGAGAAACGTTACTGACAGCATGTTACTGTCAGATAACAGACGTTTCACATCTGTTCGGACTTTATTGTGCTGCTGCTACAGTGGAGAGGAGTTGGAGTGATACGGCTGAAATGATTGAGTTGTGGTGTTTTGACCAGGTGGAAATGGAAATGGAAATGGACTTGTACTTATATAGCGCTTTTCCAGTCAGCTTGACCGCTCAAAGCGCTTTACAC
>JBAMHW010000022.1:26601930-26614832 GCA_037177495.1 Rhadinocentrus ornatus | reverse complement strand
TTATTTACACCTCTTTCTGTAAAGTCCTCTGAGACAACTTTGTTGTGATTTAGGGCTATACAAATAAACTTGATTTGATTTGATGATGCATTCAGGTGCACTCAGGTAAAGGTCACAACTCCGACTGCTCTTCAGGGCCGTATTTAGACATTTACGGACCTGAGACAAACCCAGCTAGGTTGGCTCACCACTTTCATAACCATTCATCAGTTTTGACTCGTAATTATCCAATGAGAGTTTGTAGCTTATTACTTTCCCTCAGCCAGACTCAAACAACCTGTTTTACAGTCATGAAAGGCACCGTTAAGATCTGCCAGATGATCCGCAATTACAATTAATCTGCTCAAAGTTTCTTTTTAACTGATAGTCAGCAGTATCTCACAATAATGAGTCATATCCACTTCTTCTATAGATGCAAAACCTCTGTAAGAGCTTGTAGCAGGTATCCATGTTTGTTTAGTGACCAGCACCCACAAACTGGAGGCCAGTTCCACAAAGAAGGTCCAAGGGCTGGAGGTTTTGCCTCTTGAGGCCAAACTGGGAGCCGGTTCCACAGAGAGGGGTCAGATAGCTGGAGGTTCTGCCTCTTGAAGCCAAACTGGGAGCTGGTTCCGCAGAAAAGGTCCAATAGCTGAAGGTTCTGCCTCCTGAAGCCAAACTGGGAGCCGGTTCTGCAGAGAGGAGTCAGATAGCTGAAGGTTCTGCCTCC
Source organism: Rhadinocentrus ornatus (assembly GCA_037177495.1). Taxonomy (NCBI): domain Eukaryota; kingdom Metazoa; phylum Chordata; class Actinopteri; order Atheriniformes; family Melanotaeniidae; genus Rhadinocentrus; species Rhadinocentrus ornatus. The sequence goes on along the minus strand of JBAMHW010000022.1, from coordinate 26,614,123 downwards.
TGAAGCCAAACTGAGAGCCGGTTCTGCAGGGAAGCTCCAACAGCTGGAAGTTCTGGCTCCTGAAGCCAAACTGGGAGCCGGTTCTGCAGAGAGGAGTCAGATAGCTGAAGGTTCTGCCTCCTGAAGCCAAACTGAGAGCCGGTTCTGCAGAGAAGCTCCAACAGCTGGAAGTTCTGCCTCCTGAAGCCAAACTGGGAGCTGGTTCCGCAGAGAAGGTACGATAGCTGGAGGTTCTGCCTCCCATTCTACTTTTAGAACCTCTAGGAACCACCAGTAAACTTGCAGTCGGAGGGTGAAGCTCTGTGGAGAAAATCTGGAATTCTCAAACATCTTAAATTCTACTTTATTTGGCAGGAAGCCGATGAACAGAAGATAAAACTGGAGAAAAATTATCTCTGATGATGATCCTCATCAGAACCCTCGCTGCAGCATCTTCAATCAGATGGAGACTTTTCAAAACATCCATCCATCAATTTTCTGCCACTTATCTGGAGTAAGGGGGGCAGCTGCCTAATCAGGGAAACCCAGACTTCCCTCTCCCCGGCCATATTCACCAGCTCATTTGGGGGGATCCCGAGGCATTCCCAGGCCAGCCGAGAGATGTTGACCATCCAGAGTGTCCTGGATCCTCCCCGGGGCCTCTTTCCGGTGGGACGTGCCAGGAACAAATCACCATGGAGGCGTCCAGGAGGCATCCTGACCAGATGCCCGAGCCACCTCATCTGGCTCCTCTCAATGCGGAGAAGCAGCGACTCTACTCTGAGCCCCTCCACTCTGAGCTTCTCACCCTGTCCCTTAGGGAGAGCCCGGCCACCCTGTGGAGAAAACTCATTTCGGGTGCTTGTATTCACAATCTTGTTCTTTCGGTAACCACAGCTCATGACAATAGGTGAGGGTAGGAACGTCGATTGACCGATAAATTGAGAGCTTTGCCTTTTGGCTCAGCTCCCTCTTCACCACGACAGACGCGGCACTGATCCGCCTGTTGATCTCCCGCTCCATCCTTCCCTCACTCGTGAACAAGACCCTGAGATACGTGAACTCCTCCACTTGGGGCAGGACCTCATTGCCGACCCAGAAAAGGCAATCCACCCTTTTCCGACTGAGGACCATGGTCTCGGATTTGGAAGTGCTGATTCTCATCCCAACCGCTTCACACTCGGCTGTGAATCGCTCCAGTGAGAGCTGAAGATCACGGGCCAATGAAGCCAACAGAACAACATCATCCGCAAAGAGCAGAGACCCAATCCAGAGGCCAACAAACCGGATCCCCTCAACTCCTCGGCCGAGCCTAGAAATTCAGTCCATAAAAGTTATGAACAGAATCAGTGACAAAGGGCAGCCTCTACGGAAACAATTCTGATTTACTGCCGGCAATGCGGACCAAGCTATGACACCGGTCGTACAGGGACCGGACAGCCCATACAAGGGGGTTTGGCACTCCATACTCCTGGAGTACCCCTCACAGGAGTCCCCTGGGAACACGGTCAAACGCCTTCTCCAAGTCCATAAAGCACATGTAGACTGGTTGAGCGAACACCCATGTCTCCTCCAAAACCCTGAAGAGAGTGTAGAGCTGGTCCAATGTTCCATGACCGGGACAAAAACCACACTGCTCCTTCTCAATCCCAGGGAGGCTAAGGAGTGTGATCCCCTTGTAGTTGGAGCACACCTTCCGGGGGACCACCACCCCAGTCTGCCAGTCAAGGAGAACTGTTCCCGATGTCCACGCAATGCTGCAGAGGTGTGTCAGCCAAGACAGCCCTACAGCATCCAGTGCCTTAAGGAACCCTGGGCTTTTTAACCAATTCAGTGACCTTATGCCCAGAGATTGGAGAGCCATCACCAGGGTCCCCAGACTCTGCTTCCTTATCGGAGGACGTGTTGGTGGGATTGAGAAGGTCTTTGTAGTATTCCCTCCACCCCCTGCAGAGGCTCCATCCCCACTGTACACAGTTGATGGAGCACTGCTTTCCTCTCCTGAACCGCCAGATGGTGGACCAGAATCTCTTAGACACCATCCGGAAGTCATTCTCCATGGCCTCTGGAGAACTTCCCATGCCCGAGTTTTTGCCTTAGCGACCAACAAAGCTGCGTTCCGCTTAGCCTGCTGATACCCTTCAGCTTCCTCTGGAGTCCCACAGGCCAAAAAGGCCCGATAGGAGTCTCTCTTTAGCTTGACGGCATCCCTTACTGCTGGTGTCCACTAACGAGTTCGCGGGTTACTGTCACAACAGGCACCGATGACCTTGTGGCCACAGCTGCGTCTGGCCGCCTCGACAATAGAGGCACAGAACACAGCCCACTCGGACTCAATGTACCCCGCCTCACCCGAGTTGAAGCTCTGCTGGAGATAGGAGCTGAAACTCCAGGTGACTCTGCCCGATGTTCTGTTCTGAAGTCGATCTGCAGCCTAGAGTGTCCTTGTGCCAAGTGCACATGTGGACACTCTTATGCCTGAACAAGGTGTGTATTAAGGACAATTCATGATGAGCACAGAAATCCAACAACAAAACACCAGTCGGATTTGGATCAGGGGGGCCATTCCTCCCAATTATGCCCCTCCAAGTCACGCTGTCATTGCCCACATGGGCACTGAAGTCCCCCAGCAGAACGAGGGAGTCCCCAGAAGGAGTGCTCTCCAACACCCCCTCCAAGGACTCCAAAAAGGGTGGGTACTCTGAAGCACACACAACAGTCAGGACCCGTCACCCCACCTGAAGGCGAAGGGAGGCTACCCTTTTGTCCACTGGGGTTAACCCCAACGCAAAAGCACCAATGAGCATGCCCACACCTGCTCGGTGCCGCTCACCGGGAGCAACTCCAGAATTGAAGAAGTCCCCCTAAAAGACAGTGGTTCCAGAGCCCAAGCCATGCGTTGAGGTGCATCCAACTATATCTAGCCGGAACTGCTCAAGCTCGCTCACCAGCTCAGGCTCCTTCCCCGCCAGAGAGGTGACATTCCACGTCCCTAGAGCTAGCTTCTACAGCGAGGATCAGCCCGCCAGGGTCCCTGCCTTTGGCCGCCACCCAGTTCACACTGCACCCAACCCTTATGGCCCCTCCTGCAGGTGGTAAGCCCACGGGAGGGAGGGCCCATGTCCTCTCATTAACTTGATCCACTGGTTATTGTTTTTAGAAACGGTAGTTACCACACAAGTTCAGCGAGAAGATCCAGATATATGGCAACACGTAACCCCAAACTGACCAACCACAAGGGAGAACCTCAGTTTACCGTCTGCATAGCAGAGGTGCACGCCAGGTCTGGAAGAGGTGCGTGTCGAGCCTCTGCCGAGCTACGCAGAGCCTACGGCGGTTTTGCAGACGCCACGCAAGCATAAATCTGCCTTTAATCTCGGGTGGATCATTGTGTGGGAGACTGTGTGTCTGACCGGATCTGGGCCTTGGTGGCATGGGGGCTGGGGCTCCCTGGGGATGGGCCAGGGGGCGGCCGGGGTTCCGGGGCTGTCGGGGGGCTGGCTTGGGTTGGGTGGCCCATCGCTGTGGTGGGAGCTGGGTGGGGAGCGGAGGCTCCGGGGTCTGGGGGCTGAATCCCTCCAGGCTGGGAAGACCCTGCCTGGGCCTCGGGGGAGCTTGGTTGCCCTGTGCATGCCATCGGGGTCAGGCCAATCCAGTGCCGGGCAGGTGCCCTTGGCATTACGAGGTGTCCGTAGGGAGGGGTAGGGGGGTGGCAGGGGGCGTGGTGGGGAGTGGGGGGGGACTAGGGCCCACGGGGGATGGAATTGGAGGAGTCTCCTCTCGTCCCTCTCTCACTCTCTCCTCCTGCCGCCGGGGGCTGCTTGGGGATGGCTGGGGGCGCGCGCCCGGTGCCCGCCGGGCCTGCTCACCGTCGTACTGGGCTGCTCGGTGCCCCTGCCTCATCGCGCCAGTGGGCTCCGGTCTGGGCTGAGTGGGGGCGCTGCTCTTTCTGCTTTGGCTTTCCTGGACTCTGCTCTGTGGACCTGCTGGGCCTTTGGGACCTCGGACTCCCCTCTGTCTCCCCATGGTGCTTTGAGGTCCGGCGTGATCATGCTCCCTTACAAGCACACATTTCATCCTTGTTGCATGTTTACACATGCACGCTCACAAACGTGCTCATCTCTCCATCCGCTTCCAACTAGATGTTGCTGATGTTTGTGTGTTGGTACATCTCTCTACAGGTACTGTTGTACTTTTTCACATCATTATTATCCTAATTTCCTTATTTATCATCTAGTACTGTGGTAGATTATTTTGTTTCTGTGAATACTGATGTGATGTAGGTAGCCTTAACAACTTTTATTTTCACATTTCAATTTTGTCCTTTTTTCCTTTTCTCTCCTCCTCTATCTCCCTGTCAGGTTCGGCACTGACATAACAACACTAAAGAAAATAAGATTATAATAAAAATATTTCAAACATCAAGGGCAGCCATTTATATAAAATGTCTCCCTTGGAAGAGCAAATCTGTCAGGCAAAATAGGGCATACAGACCACCATTCTGTATGTTAGGACACTGGACAAAAAAAATAAATAAATAAATAAAATAAATCTGCCTTTAGCCAAATCTAGGTGGTTGCCTAGGGCCCCAAATTCCCAAGGGTCCCCATAAAACTCTTCATACACTTATGGTTAATACAATTACTTATTTGCACACATTAATTATGTTTTTTTATTAAAATCCTTTTGCTAAAATGCCTGCAGAATGCTTATTATATTATGTGTGTCTCAGTGCCCCCCTTCAGTCTCCACTACATTGGATCAGTCCATCTTACTGTGCATGTGCAGAAAGGATCCAGGAAGACAGCGGCAAAATATGAACACAAACGGGATAAAGAGGCCAGAAAAGAAGAGAAGAGGAGAGAAAAGAAAAGAAAAGAAAAAAAGAGAATGACAAGATGCTTCCCCAGTGGTGCTAAAAAGAGGAGAAAGAAGGTGGAAAGCCGCTCTTAAAATTACCTAAAATGACTACCTTCTTTACTGCAGCACTGGCTAGCAGCAGCAGCGGCTAGCAACAGCTAGCAGCAGCTAGCAGCAACTAGCAGCATTGGCTAACAGCAGCAAGTGCAACAACGTCATCAACACCTGTTGAGGAGGGTCCGTTGTGTGGAGATAAACAACTAGTGAGTATCCAAACTGGCGAAGAGGTGATTTTCCCCCCTATATTGATAAGCATTTCTTTATCTCGCTGAAGACAGGAAAGCTTATGGGTTTTGAAGTAAGTTTTGAATTTAATTTCTATTTGCTACTTGCTTTTTTTTTGTTGAATTTCCAGGACAACTTTAGACTTTGGGAGGTCTTTCTAAAATCACCCATAGGTTTTACAGGCAATTCTGGCAGGTGTTTTTAGTCCTTACTGTGTTAAGTTATGCATTCAAAACAATAGAAACTATGTAAATTAAGGAAGTTATTAACAAATACTCACTCTGTATTAAAATGATCCCTGTCAGTGTTGTGGCTTTGTATAAATATTGATTTAATGTGTGTTATCATTTACTGCTGTAGATGTTTAAGGTTGAGCTAATTTTATATGAATTAATTTACTGCTGGGCAATTTAAGCAATTGATGCATATTTGTAGCGTCACTAGTCTTTCCTGTGGCATGCAGCCTGTTTTCAGCCTTGTCATGATGCATTTTCCAGCTGGCCCAAGACGATTTTTTAAAGAGTTTTGGCTTAAGAAGTCATCCCTCAAAGGAAGACTCAGTTTTTTACAGATATTAACATTAAATCATCATTTTGGGGGTTTATGGTTTCCACTGAGCAGGAAGAGTTTGAAACATGTAACCAGAAACATAAATAATGTACGGTAGTGGAGTAGAAAGTGCAGTATTTGTCTCTGAGATACAGCGGAGCAGACAGAATTGAAGTTGCATAAAATCCTCAAATTTCTACGTTAGCAAATGAGTAAATACTCACCTGAAACAATGCTGGGATAGGCTCCAGCTTACCCCGCACCTAAAATGGAATAAGGGGTACAGATAATGAACGACTGACAAATGAGTGAATAAACTTACAATTTACCACTGGGTAAGAGCCTTATAATGGGTTTTGTGTTTGTTTTCAGAAAAAGACAGGAATGGGCTGTGACAGTGAGAGTTCTGAGATTTTAGGGACAAAAGGGAGAAAATACAAAGACTATGAGAAAAAGGGACAAAAGAAAACATGGAGAGGATACAACAAGAAAAAGGGAGGAATGTGAGAAAAGGGACAGAAGAAGGATAAAAAAAGACATGGACAAAAGTAGAGAAATACAAAGACAGGAAGAGAAAAACAAGAAAATAAAAGGGAGAGGAAGACAACGAGTAAAAGGGGCAGAATTAAAAGGGAGAGAGACAATGTGATAAAGGGACAAGAAGAGAGAGATTTAAGGTAGAACAAATAATGTATGTGTTGTTGTTTTGTGTGTTGTCTTCTCATTTCAGCACAACAACATCGAGAAGTGCCTCTACTGGCTCGCTGCTCGCCAAATTTGAGGCGGATCAAAGTAAATCATCTCTGTCACATATACAGTCATGTAATTACAGCTTATACAGTGAAATCAGTTCTGTGTATGTGATGTAAAAATATTGCATGTGTATTCTGTTAAAATGTCTGTATCTGAATAATTGACCTGTTATTTAGTGTATTGTCTTCTCATTTGTCTTCACCTTGGGCACCAAATTTCTTACATCTGCCCCGGGGTGCCATTAACCCCGGCACATTATGTCTATTAGTGTGAAAAAAACAAAACAACTTCTGACAATGATCCAGATAAAAAAGTCAATTTGTGTTGAATAAAAGTTGTGCATGAGGAGTCATACAGTTACCAGCACATCTGCAGAGTTACTGAAGAGATTATAAATAGGCCTGTCAAATGATTACATTTTAATTCATTTTAAGTTTATTTTGAACACTTCTCGTTTCTCACTGCTCCTTCCAGCTCCTTCTGAATCACACTATCATCAACTATAGCTAGAAAGGTTGTAGTTCCAGAGCCGATCAGACCTTACTGAACCACGAACTGAACAGCAGCATGTTTGTGTTGCGGTTATTTTTGTCGTGAGCAGTGACGTTTTTCTGTCTGCCAATCAATGGATTTTATCAGCGATGCCAGTAGCTCCGCCTAGAAGTTTTCTCATGGATCTACAACTGAAGGCATCCCATCAATCGCTTGAATGGCCCATTTTATAATGGAAACACACAAAATAGCGAACCGGCCTGAACAGAAACACTCAATGCAAACACTGCTTAATATCTAATACCTTGACACTTTATACTGTACGGTTCTGACTAATTTTGCCTGACTTTAAATCTTGTCATCATGTTTTTTTCCCCAAACTGAGCCACCATTTCTTTTTCCATTTGTAGCTGTGCTGCATCTGCACGTCCACTTACCTTTAGTTTTCATCTTGGTATGAACAGGGAACCATTTATATAAACTCAATTATATGAAATACAAAAATAAACATCCTGTGTGTTTAAGTCCTTCTTTGTTTAAGCTCTGCCTTGGCAACATAACTGATAACCCTGGCGATTCGCCACCTCCTCTACAAGCATCCACATGTTGAGAACATCCAAATGTTCTCAAAAATTAATTTAAAATGCTCCAAAATCATTTCCACTCGCGCTCATCAATACTGTCGCTGTTTTCTTGCCAGAGTTTATTGAAAAGCTCTGAAGCCTTTCCCACGTTTTCCTCCCCATCGTCAACACATCAGGCAACTCCACCGTGCCGTGAAAAAGATTTTTGTTCCCCCCAGCCTCTGTGCCGCTTTCCTACAGTCACGAACCACCTTTTGTAGTTAGTGCAGTTAATCTGGGACATGAACACACATGACCATGGAGATGCCATCCATCATCATCATCAGACTAAGAAAGCTCGACAAGTAATGTGTCTCACCAGGAGAACAAAGATGCCACAGTCATTCTCATACGGTTGTTCTGGAAAATCCTAGCATTTAAGAAAGCCGTTAGTAGATCAGTGTGTTTCTCACCGTTTTGCTGAATTCAAATAAAACTTGGTGTAAAGTTTGACTTGTACTTGCAAACCAGCTTTTTCCATTTTCCAGGATTCGGTGACTATGAATGTTTTCTAAAATGGAAAATAAAGCTGAATTCAAAACTGAGTAGTTTTTAAAAACAACAATATTGACGGACAGATAGATTAGAACAGGCTGCCATCAGATTCACTTTTAGCTCAAATTTTGCATCAGATGGTGAAATGTCTCAGTTTCATAATCTGACAGGTTGTTTATCTTCTACTGGGAATAAAATGTGACCTGATGAGATCTGGAATTCTTAGAGATCTGTTAGGGCAAACAGTGTCACAACTTTTTGTAAATTGGGGTTGAAAAGAACAAAAGAACAGAAACAGGCCCACACACCAACATATACCCACAAACTTTAAATCAGTTTCAGTAAACCTAGTTACCAGCTTTCAAACTTAACCGAGCTCAGACTGACTGACAAAAGACAAACATTAAGACTTTGTGCGTGAATATCTGCTGTCAGCTCTGACTCATCTTAAATGCAGCTCCCCCCTCTGCTGCAATGCTTCCCTTCTGCACCACACCACCTCCAGCCAACGCAGACAAAAAGGAAGACAGATATGAATAATTCCAGAACAGCAATGCTGTAAAAGAAAAGAAGAAGAAAAAAAGAAAAACTCTCAAATGATGCTCACAAATAGCAAAACATTCAGTCTGGCAAATCGGGGCTTTAGTGTAATAGGATGCTCATTCTTCTCAGGTGTCAGTCCCTTCACACAGGAGGGGAAATTGGTGCCAGACAGAAAGCCATATCCAACCGTAGAAGTTCATTTTAAATAGCTGTCATGATATAGAAAGCCAAATGAGAGTGACAGCTTCATGATGATGACGATGATGATGATTACAGTGTTATTTGGTTGAAATGGGACATTGTTTTAGCTCCCACACTAACAGTTTGTATCACTGGAGGGTGAACCGGTGGTCCATCTCCCCGATAGACTGCTTGAATGATGCTATGTTTCAGACAACCTCAGCCATGTTGTCTCTGCTCAGGTCTGGGATCCACATCCATCGCCTAATCCCCTCCTCTGAGCCATCATCAGGTGTGTTAGCATGTGTGTATGTGACCAGTCTGTCCTGGTGTCAGCAACAGAGATTTTATTCACATCTCTTGAGGCCTGTTTTTCTCATTGCTCACTGACCCAAAGTCTTGCATCCTTTGTAGTTTTGGCAATTAAGTTATTTTGGCCAGCTACAGACGTGCACCTTTTTTACGTGGAGCCATTATGTCTTATGGTTCTGGATCTTCCGGAGAGTCGGAAGCGGCGCTACAGGCGGGCCACACAGAGACAATAACAATACAATGAAACAGAGAAGAAGAAGAAACCCTATACATATCAAAGCAAAATAAGATGCCAGATGGAATTGTATAGAAAAATGTATAAGTAAGCGGTATTGGTTGTGGTTGTGTATAAAAAATTTGTTGTGACCAGAAGATTAGCTGTTATTGTACAGTGAGATGGCGTGTGGCAGGAAAGTTTTCCTGTATCTGTCCTTTCCACAGCGGAGCTGCAGCAGCCTGTGAGAGAAGCTACTCCGCTGTCTGTCTGTGTAAAGGATAATAAAGGTAGGCTACCTTTGTTTGGTTCTTGAAGATCTTTTGCGGATCTCCTGTTACTTTAACAGACATGTGTAAATGATTATGGACAACAGTGGTTCCCAGACTTTTTCTGCAGGGCTCCATTTTGTTGTCAACAGACTGATGAACCCCTTAAAGCCACAAATCTCATCTGTGAAAAGGGATTAAGTAAATTCCTGTTTTGTCGCCTACTGTCGCAGCAACTGGGAACACTGGTCTTCGACAGGCAAAATCACCAGGACATCTGGCACCCTGATGATGACTCTGCTCTGGTTCATATCTAATACAACAAAATGCGTAAACGCCACGTACACAACAAATAACCAAAACAAATAAACAACTTGAAACAAATCATCCAAGATTTAAAGTGTTTAATACCTTCTCTGTTTTTTAAGAATTCACCCTGCTGAGAATAAACAAAATGCAGCTGCTGACTCTTTCCTGCTCCTCAGGTGTTGATTAGAGCTTTAACTTCTTGGCTGTGTTTAAAATCAGGCTCTGATCTATTTGGACTAGAAATATGGGTTTTGGTGGACCCAGACTGAATCGCTCCGTAATAGCAGCAGTTACAGAGAAAAGTGATGAGGAGGGTCAGGCTAACGCTGATGTATGATCCTCTAATCAGCTGACAAATTGGCTGATAACGGAAAAGAGGAATATGGTCAAAACACACACCGACACGCTGCGTCCCTGGTGTGTGATCCATTGCATATGCTGCGTAAAGCGGTGAAGGTTTCCTTCTAAACACTTAGGCTGATGGATCACACAGAGCTGAAGGCTCGATCCAAACACTTGAGGCCCACTGGGATCAACGGGAGGTCAACATCTCTCCAAACTTTACACCAATAACTTGCAACATATGGGACAATAGATGGACAGGAATGATTAGCAGCATCAGCTGTGTCTCATTTAGACACAGTAATTAGAGGTCATCAGTCTGGTGGGACTGGGTGGGGGAGGGGGCGTGACTCGGGTAGATGTCTCCGATCTGTTCAGTTTCCATTTAAAAGTTGGAACGCTGTGTAAAATGTAAATAAAGTACAACGGCAATAATGTGCAAATCTCAGAAACTAATATTCACCCACAAGAAAAACAGAAATTTCCAAAATGGTGAAAGTCCATAAACATTTAGACAGGAGGGTGTTTTCTCCTGGTCAGCATCTACTGTCTGGCAGAGGGCAGAACAGCTTTTAAATGAAAGGGGCGACCACAACCTCATCACCCAGGAACCATCAGCTGACTCGACCGTCAAACAGAGAGGCAAACTGAGACTAGGGTGAAGTGCACAGCTGGAAACAGGCTCCTACAGGCAGGACTGGAGTCCTGCAAAACTCACCTTGATCCAGTGGTTCCCAATGTTTTCTTGCCGGGCCCCCTTTTCAATAACAAAAATAATGTCAAGCCCCCCCAAATCCCACTATCACATGCCCCCTGATGCTTACAAAGAAACGTACAAAGGAATATGCCACAAAATAGTCTTTAGTTAATTTGTTGCTACCTCATTAATTATAGTTAAAACCCTGTCAGACAGAACTATCAAGTCTAGTGTGATTCTCCTAGTCTCCTAGTGTAAGGCGTTTAAACCAGGAAACTGCAAACTAGCAGGGAAGTTGAGCTTTCAATGAGACAGATGCTCCTTTAGTTAAACAACTTTGCTATTTATGACAGTTGAGTAGTTTATTTCTACAGTAACCAACAGGAATTTCTCCATGTTCAGGATGAGACATCCCAAAGTGGGGTTGTAACTAGTTTGGCTTCATACTGTCAGATGCTGATATTTTGAGACATTCATTACCCAACATTGACCATTAACATTAGTTGACCATTACCTGGTCAAACCTAGAGGATATGGAGGGCCAAAACTGTCATAATCAAAATGCAGAAAGAAAATGGCGCAAACAAATGACCATGCTGACTTGTCTGAGTTTCGGCAAAAACTTGTATCTTTCACATCCAGCCTAAAGGCTGCCAAGAAAGCCTTTTATTAGAGCAAGATCTGCAATGCTCCCAACACACGACACCTGTTCATGGCATTTAACTCTCTTCTATCTCCACCAGCATGCTCAGCCTCCCACTGTGTTGACTGCAGAAATGTTTGCTTCCAACCTCACTGGAAAGATTGCTACCATCAGTAACCAATTCACTGAGCCACACCAACTCAGCCTAACCAAACCAGCTACTGGTGCCTCACTCTGCTCTTTCTGCTCTCTAAATGAGGACGAAGTCTCTAAACTTCTAGTCATCTCAAAACCCACGACCTGTCCTCTAGATCCTGACCCTACCGACATCCTGAAGAGCATTCTACCTACTATCAAATCGGCAGTAACCCATATTATTAACTCCTCTCTTAAATCTGGTGTCTGTCCCTCTGCCCACACTCAACCCAGCCCAGGTTGAAAACTACCGGCCGGTCTCACTGCTTCCGTTCACGTCTAAACTATTAGAGCGTGCCGTCTTCAGTCAGGTCTCACAGTTCCTCCAAGACAACAATCTGTTCGATCCTTATCAGTCAGGCTATAGGCAAGGCCGCTCTACTGAAACTGGTCTCCTGTCAGTTACTGATTCCCTACGGCTTGCCAGATCCTCTGGTCAGTCCTCAATCCTTA
>JBAMHW010000022.1:26591220-26601662 GCA_037177495.1 Rhadinocentrus ornatus | reverse complement strand
ACACACACAGATATATATATATATATATATGTATATATATATATATATATAGCAGTAGGCCAACTTTGGTATTGTTTAGGCCCCAAAAAGGGTATTTTATTTGGAAGTAGAATAAGAGGAAGAATATGGAAGTATAATGACAGACGCATGCATTTCAGAAGGCCTTCACACTGTCTCTTTGTGCTTGAGCCTAGCAAGAATGTGCAGTGAAAGAAAAACAGAGAAAAGGTGCACAAAACAAGATGTTCTGCCTCAGAAACAGAACAGCAGTCTTTTTCTTTAAACAGCATCAGCACAGGGTGCCAGATCTTATAAAATACATTTATTCTGTCTTTATTTTAGAATTTCTGTCTCCCCAGGTGCTGGATATTTGCCATTTCTCCAAGTCACAAATCTAACATAGGCTCCAGTGCTTTTCTCCACACCTGCAAGATTACTTTCTTAGCAGTCATTATTTGCATGAGGAAAGGGACCTGCCACTCTTGGACAGCAACAAGAGTTCAGTTCCCAGTGCTTGCCAAAGGCCACTCTCCCAGTATGTACGGAAATTGCTACTTGACCAAAAACAGTGTTATATTACTGACAGCAGAGTTACACATGGCAAAAGGAGAGACACTGGCAAAAAGTAGCTTTTTCCTGAATATATTGGCTTATGAAAAAGATTAAATGTAACAATAATATCTGTAGAAAACCATATAAAACTAATTTAATTTGCATCGTCCTTGTTGAATGAGGTGGAGTTCTTGTTTTCACTAAACTGTGCTGTGAATGTACATTAATATTGAGATGTCTTTCGCCTGGAGTTTTTTTAATTTATTATATATTGTATCTGTAAGGTTTGTGGAATACTGAATATTGGACATCAGAGATTTTCTTTTTTTTCCCCTTTCTTATGGTAAATCATCAGAAGTTGCCAAATCTCCAGGTTTCTTTCTCGGTAAAGGATCAACGTTTATTATCGTTTAGCTTGTGTGTCTGAGATGGTGGTCAGCAGCACTGGAGTACCACAAGGGACTGTACAAGGTCCATTTCTCTTCACTGTCATCTCAGACTTTCAGTACAACTCTGAGTTCTATCATCTGCAGAAATGCTTTGATTACTCTGCAGCTGTGGGGAGTATCAGTGATGAACACAAAGCTGAGTACAGAGAACTGGTGATGGAGCAGAAATAATCACCTCATCATAAATGTAAACAAGACAAGGGAGGTATTTAGAGATTTTAGGAGAAACAGGACCAAGCCAAGCAATGCTTGGAAAAGGAGGTGGTCAAGGACTACTGATACAGTACATGGTGTTGACCTGGACAATGGACTGAACTGGAAATGCAACACAGAAGCATCTAGAAGGAAGAACAGAGCAGAATCTACTTCTGGAGGAAGCTTAGATCTTTCAAAGAATGAACCAAGATGTTTCATATCTTCTATCATCAGCAGTGGCGTCAGATGTCTTGATTAAGGCTGGGTGATATTGAATAAAGGTGCCAAGAGAATTAATTTTACTTCAACCATAATGATAGATGTTCTTTGAGGCCCGTTCCTTCTAAAATTGTGCAAAATAGTTTAGTCCACATCAGGGTCCTCGTTTCTAAAACTGTGTGTAGCAAAGACAAAGACAAAGATGACTATCATCATGTTTAAATGGTCACTGAGGATGTGAGACAAGATGAACTCATGGAGGCAGAGAAGTTATTCAGCTTACAAAAATCATCTGCGGCTGATTCAGATTAAAGAACCTTAGTAACACTTACATCAAATAGTTTCTATTCTATTGTATATCATGCTTCACTGCCTGGCCAAGAAAAGTGGCCACCTGGATTTAACTAAGCAAATAGGTAGGAGCATCCTACTGGATAATCACTGCATGGTCATTTTCTTTCAGCTGCAATAAGTTATTTAACCCCAAGTGATGCAATGAGCAGCTTCTCATTTCTAAAACAACCATGTATAAAGACGCATTCCGTGGTTGTGGAAATAATGTTAGTCTGTTTAAGAACGGCATCAAGCAGAGAAAAATTCTAAACTACTTAAACTGGGTTCAGAACTGTCCAATGCATTAATAAAAACTGGAACGATGGTGGTTCCCCATCGTCTTTCAGGAAGAAATGTGGTTAGAAAAACATCCAGAACGATGGTGATCAGTGATCAATTAAACGTGTGGTGGAATCAGATGGAGGAAAAACAGCAGTAGAACTATAAAATACATCACTGTAGTTTATGACTGAGAGTACTGTCAAAATAATCAAAAGATGCTTAGCGGAGTGTGTTAGTGAGGACTCATTACGATAAAGAAAACTTGTTTTGGATTTAACGTTTGAAAGTAAAAATGGCAAGATACTTAAAAAGAGATGACAAACTGAATCTTTTTTCCAGTGAAATTTTTTTAAAACAACACTCGTGGGATGGTTCTGTTAAAAAATAATCCAATTTTGCTTTGCTTATGTTCAATGTTGAATGAAGATCAGAAAAAGCATGTTGAATGACACTGGAGATGATTTGCAGACAGAGCAGAGTTAATAGAGGAAATGGAAGTGTAAACAATGGTATCATCGGCATACAGGTGTATTTGAGACCTAGCTATGACATGGGTTATATTGTATTGTTAATGTAAATGTTAAATAATGGTAGACCAAATATAGAGCCTTGGGTAACATCTTTATGAAGGGGTGGAGGGTCTGAGAGAAAACGCTTCACCCTCACTGACAGCATGCATCCATAAGGTGGTAGGAGCAGATAAAGTAAGCTGTGAGAATCTTCCTGTTTCATGGTGAATGTCCTGTTTTCTCTACAAGCTGCAGCAATAAACACCACTCAGCTTTTCTAGTCCCGTGTCTGCTTCACCACGGCTGGGAAAAAAGAAGAGAGCTAATCCTGAAACCAGCTGCAGCTTCACCCAAAAGGAATCACGTCATCTCATCTTCCCAAACTCCGTTTGGAGGCAGTAGCAAGTTATCAGCTGTTTCTGTTGGAGTTTTCACTAATAGTGGAGGCAACAGACCGGCACGGCTACTAAACCCTCACAGAAATGTTTCACACACATACAATTACAATTTCCCGATGGGGATAAAGAGTTTTTCACATTACCGTTTAAAACCTGCCATGAATAAAATAGTGAGAAATTTTGATTTCTTTTTCTTTTATATCTGAAGTCTTTATTTGGCCACTTAACAAAATGTAAAAACATAATTAACAAAAACAAATGTTTGTATATTTACAGTTTATTAACATGTAATATGTCAGAATTATTGTAGTGCATAAGGTGTCCACCAGGGGGCAGAATATAAAGTATCGGATTGTGAACAAGAGGCTTCTGAGCAAAGTTTTTACCATAAAGTGATGGAAAATGTCTCAAAAACCTTTACATACGGCATTAAAGTGTTAATGATGTTATGATAATATCACAACTAATCGACTTCAAAAGTTAAAAAAAAGTGCCCATTTCTATACTAAACCAAGCTACATAGTCCTCTAAGAAACCAGTTGGTTGTAACTATTCCAGCAGAATGAAGTAATCTATGGCATCAAAAACCTTTGCCAAGTCAGCAAAAACAGCAAGGTTGTATTCTTAGCACATGCAATGTCATTTACAACCCAGAGTGTGGTCCCCTGACCCCTAAGCACAGTGCACAGAAAACAACTCTGTGTTTTTATTTGTGTTTTCTGTTATAATCACTGTGAACCAACAGGAGATCAGCAATACTGCTGTGAATCCCGTCTCCATCCTGACAGCAACAGCTTTAACCATCTCTGATCACAGTGCTCTGCTCTGTGAATCAGAACAACATACAAAAAAGTCTGATCTCTTTAACTGTATCAACAGAAAACATGCCCATAATTCATATTTCTGTGGGACTACTTGTGTTTATGAGGATGACATTCTTTCCATAATATTAGAGAAGTAAATGTGTCTCTGCTCATGATGGGGGAGGTACTGTATGTGGATGTGTCCAATTATAGATTCCGGATAATGCAACATGTCACACAGCAAATGTTGCATCACACTGATTTCAGAGCCACAGCGCTGAGCTCAGTGGCCTCACGTTGGTATGTGGTCAGATGGAAGATTGGCAGCATGAATGTGCTGCAGGCAAATCAGCTGGAAGGATGCGATAAATTCCCTCAACATGCAGTCAGTTTTAGTCGAAGGTTTCCAACATTTCATCAAAAATGAAAAATAACTTCGTCGTTCGATTGTTTTTGTACATGGAGTCAAAAATGCAACTACTCCATCAACGTTGCATGCTGCATTAAAGAAAGGAAATGAAAGAAGAAACAACATGGTGATATGATGCATTTTCATTCAGCAGTTTACTTATTATTCCCAGCATGTTTCAAGTCCCTGCAAATTAGTCTTTAAACCGACAGCTGCACCCAGAAAATCATTTTAACAGGAAGAAATGAAACAGTACATATGAAATCCTTTAGAATATTCCACAACTATTCTGCTTGAGTCTAAATAGCAACAGACAGTTGTGTTAAACAGCCGGCCATCAGCAGTGTGTGTCATGTGGCATAAATGTGCGTATTGGGTGACTTAGCTGTCACATAAAGGCAGACTCATTATCCAACATTAAACACAAAGATTTGTTCCAACAGAGAGAAAACAAAAAAGCAAAACAGTTAATTTACTGTATAAACTGTTTTCCCGCCACATTACTCTCTCTTTAGGCAAAAGAAAACTGAGTGAAGGGTCCAGAGCCCCTTAATAAATGTCTGATTATGTCCATAGAGTGTTTTCCAGTCATGTGCACCACCATCAGCTGGAGCTGCCGGTGAATTGAGCCTTTTCACCCCCTGAGAGGTAATTGCTTTGAGCTTTAGAGGGCCAAGTGTTGCTTTAAGGGCCTCTGACCTTTGACCTATTGGCAAAACCCCCGCCCCTCAGTGACTGTGTGAGTCATGTCTTCTTTGTTTGATTGTGAGAATGAAAAAAAGATGAGGAAGCTAGATGGAGGAGGGAGGATAGCAGATTCTCCTGACAAAGACTCCACAGAATTCTGGTTCCTCCCACATTCCCACCAAAAAAGATAACACACAAACAGAACAATAAGAAATAAAGAAAACGTATGTATTCTCACATAAAGGAAGCTAAATGTTACCAAAAAAAAAAAAAAAAGCTATTTTTAATTAGAAAACTTGTCAATACCAGCCATTAAATCAGGTACAGTTGATCCTGAAAGTACTGACTGCACATCTTCAATCAAACCCTATTTATAAATACACCTGGAGGTGTTTGCGCGTCCTGACGATCCTAGTGGCTATGTTGTCGGGGGCTTTATGCCCCTGGTAAGGTCACCCATGTCAAACAGGTGTCTAGGGGAGGGACCAGAAAAAAGCACGGCTCAAAACACCCCTATGATGGCGTCGAGGCCCCCCAACTTACCCCAACGCACGGCTTGGACTCTGGAACCAGTCCATGCTCATTGCTCCCCGACTTGGCGCCTGTACTTTGGGGTTTACCCCAGTGGACGAAAGAGTAGCCTCCCTCCACCTTCAGGTGGGGGGATGGGTCCTGACTGTTGTTTGCACTTGTGCATCAAGCAGCAGTTCAGAGTACCCACCCTTTTTGAAGTCCTCGAAGGGGGTATTAGAGAGTACTCCTTCTGGGGACTCTCTCATTCTGCTGGGGGACTTCGATGCCCATGTGGGCAATGACAGCAAGACCTGGAGGGGCGTGATAGGGAGGAATGGCCCCCCTGATCTAAATCCGAGTGGTGTTTTGTTGCTGGATTTCTGTGTTCATCATGAGTGGTCCATAACAAACTCCTTGTTCAGGCATAAGAGTGTCCACATGTGCAATTGGCACCAGGACACTCTAGGCTGCAGTTTGATGATCGACTTTGTAGTCGTATCGTCAGACTTGCGGCCACATGTCTTGGACTTGGACTCGGGTGAAGAGAAGGGTGGAGCTGTCAACTGATTACCACATGGTGGTGATGCCAGTCAGGCGTGGCAGACTCAAGTGGGTTGTGAGGGTCTGCTGGGAATGTCTGGCGGAGTCACCTGTCAAAAAGAGTTACAACTCCCTTCTCCAGCAGAGCTTCAACCATGTTCCGGGTAAGGCGGCGGACATTGAGTCCGATTGGGCTGTGTTCCATGCCTCTATTGTTGAGGCGGCCAGCCACAGTTGTGGCCCACAACGTCATTGGTGCCTGTTGTGGCGGTAACCCCCTAACTCGTTAGTGTACACTAGCAGTGAAAGATGCCGTCAAGCTGGATAAGTAGTCCTATCGGGATTTTTTGGCCTGTGGGACTCCAGAGGCAGCTGATGGGTATCGGCGGGCTAAGCGGAACGCAGCTTCGGCGGTAATTGAGGTAAAAACTCGGGCAAGGGAGGAGTTTGGAGAGGTCATGGAGTGTGACTTCTGGATGGCTTTGAGGAGATTCTGGTCAACAATCTGGCGGCTCAGGAGAGGAAAGCAGTGTTCCATCAACAGTGTACAGTGGGGATAGGAAGCTGCTGACCTCGACTTGGGACGTTGTGAGTCTTCCGATAAGGAAGCAGAGTCGGGGGACCCTGGTGTTGGTTCTCCCATCTCTGGGGCTGAGGTCGCTGAGGTGGTTAAAAAACTCCTCAGTGGCAGGGCCCCGGGGGTGGATGAGGTCCTCCCTGAGTACCTTAAAGCTCTGGATGCTGTAGGGCTGTCTTGGCTGACACGCCTCTGCAGCATCGCGTGAACATCGGGGACAGTTCCCCTGGACTGGAAGACTGGGGTGGTGGTCCACTACAACTACAGGGGGATCGCACTACTCAGCCTCCCTGAAAAGGTCTATTCAGGGGTGCTGGAGAGGAGGGTCTGTTGGATAGCTGAACCTCAGATTAAGGAGGAGCAGTGTGGTTTTTGTCCCGTTCATGGAGCAGTGGACCAGCTCTACACCCTCTTCAAGGTCTTGGAGGGGGCATGGGAGTTTGCTCAACCAGTCTACATGTGCTTTGTGGACTTGGAGAAGGCGTTCGACCATGACCCGGGGGAGTCCTGTGGGGGTGTCAAAGCTTGGTCCGCATTGCAGTAAATCTGAATCTTTTCCGGTGAGGGGATCCGGTTTGCTGACCTCAGGATTGGGTCTCTGCTCTTTGCAGATAAAGTGGTTCTGTTGGCTTCATCCGGCCGTGATCTTCAGCTCTCATTGGAGTGATTTGCAGCCGAGTGTGAAGCGGCTGTGATGAAAATTAGCACCTCCAAATCCGAGACCATGGTCCTCAGCCGGAAAAGGGTGGAGTGCCTTCGCCAGGTTGGCAATGGGGTCCTGCCCCAAGTAGAGGAGTTCACATATCTCGGGGTCTTGTTCACAAGTGAGGGAAGGATGGAGCGGGAGATGGACAGGCGGCTTGGTGCAGCATCTGCAGTGATGCGAACTTTGCATCGGTCTGTCTTGGTGAAAAAGGCCAAAAGGCAAAGCTCTCGATTTACGTTCCTATCCGCACCTGTGGTCACGAGCTGTGGGTAGTGACCAAAAGAACAAGATCACAAAATTAAATGAGTTTTCTCCGCAGGGTAGCCGGGCTCTCCCTTAGAGATAGGGTGAGAAGCTCTGTGATCCGGGAGGGGCTCAGAGTAGAGTCGCTGCACCTCTGCATCGAAAGGGACCAGATGAGGTGGCTCGGGCATCTGGTCAGGATGCCTCCTGGACACCTCCCTGGTTGTGGTGCTCTGGGCACGTCCCACCAGAAAAAGGCCCCGGGGAAGACCCAGGACTACATCTCTCGGCTGGCCTGTAAATGTGTAGGGATCCCCCCCAGATGAGCTAGTGAATGTGGGGAGAGGGAAGTCTCCCCGGCCTAAGGCAGCTGCCCCCGTGACCCGAGTCAAGTGGATAACCACTGAAGAGCTGGAGCAGTGAGCGACCAATCCTGATGAAGGAAGGCTGAATCCATGGAACACCTCGAAGCCAATCACTGGGAAGCACTGGTACAGTCCAATTTACGTACACGGCTTCAGACTGACACGCGTGGGGCTGGAACAGCCTCATAACAAAATTTTGCTCAAAATTCTCCACCATACATTTCAGTCCTTCAGGTCCTTTCTTGTTATGTGACTTTTACTGAGGAGTGGTTTCCATCTGGTCGCTCTACCTGAGTACTGCTGAGTACTGATGGTTATCCTTCCAGAAGTTTCTCTAATCTCCGCAGAAAAAGACCAGAGCGCTGACACAACCATTGGGTTTTTGGCTTGGATGGGTTCCCAGCTGTCAGATTCTGGTGTGACCTCACTTAATTTTACAGAGACCAGAAAATGCAGCGCACAAAAACTTTTAGATTTATCAAAGCGCGCGCACGCATTTCCCACGCCTTTTCCCACGCCTTTTCCCATTCGTAAATCAAATCAAATCAGAATCAACTCTAAAGCAGGTGCATATGAGGGAACGCCTTCCTACGCCCACATGGTGGCTATAAATGGTCAGGTGGATGCCTGTAATACATATTTATCACATCATTTCCATGATGGCTCGGGAGGAAAATAGAGGGAAGAAGTAAGATTTTTTCAAAGGTTGAGACAGAGATCCTAATGGGCCATGTTGGAAAACGTAAAATTGTTTAAGTGGTGGGCACGGTGTGGGCATTACGGGTGTCAAAAAGGCAGAATAGTGGAAGGAAAGACACGCCAGAGGTATCGGAATGTGCAAGATATCTCAGTCGGTAGAACATCCGTCTGTCATGCGGGAGGCTGAAGTTTGATTCCCACATTCGCTTTGGAGAAAGTCGTCTGCTAAATGGCAGTAATGATAACCCTAACCCTAATTTAGTAATTTGTTTTAATTTATAAAACAAATATGTACAGATACACCTGAGATTGGTAGCAGTTTATTTACTGTTAAATATTTCTTTCTTGTTGCTGTGTTCTCCACCTGGGTGGGCGGTGCAGAGGGACACAATTAACACACAATTAAACACTATTAACAAGGTGGACAAGGAGTTGCGGGAAATAAAGACCATCTGGACAGAAAAGGGACAACAATTTAAAAAAAACCTTTGTGTAAGAATAAATAAATAAAAGGAAATCCTCCTCTTGCGTGTTTCATCAGCATTGTATCACTTCTAGATCTCCAGACTCTAGTCTGCGTCCCCTCTGCTGGAATGAAGGACCAAAGATACTTTCCTACTGATGCTACATGCTGGCAGCAGACTGTCCACCTTGTTTATCTGGATGGATTTTATAACATGGAAGTTTTGTTTGAAATGATAGAGTATATTTAAGTGGTTGTTTTGGCTAGCTTTGTTTATTGTTTGTTGTCAGTTAATTCTCGTCTTTCTCTTGTTCCACATATCGGTGAAGCCAAAGAAAACCCAGAATTAGAATTACGGGGGAGCTAAGGTGAAATTGGTTACCCTGAAAACACTAAAAATAGTCCAATTTCAGCTCATACTTGATTTTATTTTCCGTAAATTTAAGATTCAAGATCTTTATTGTCATTATGCAGCATAACAAAAATTTGAGGAGTCTCTCGGCTTACACATAAATAAGAAAATAAAAATATAACAGGCACACATTAATAAGTAAAAAGTAAAGATATAAAGATAATTACACCACTATACAGAAATGAGAAAGAACTCAAGCAGACAGTAATATTTACAAGGTGGCTAAAGTGCATCCTAGTGCAAGGACGAAGGTCTGTATGTATGAGTGTGTGTGTGTGTATCTGCAGCATTGTTTGTTTGTTGTGGGCTGGGAGCCACACGAGGCCTGTTTTTTTTCTTTTTCTTGTTAGAAGAACTTTCTGCCCCTATGTGAGACATATATGATTGGATCAGCTGCATTCAGTAGCATAATGTTTGTGGCAGTGACTGTTTGTGATGGTATTGCTGTGCACTAATACACTTGTATGTGACCTGCAAAGTCAGGTGCAAGCCTGGAAATAAAACTCCCAACAGCTCCTGTGTAATTCAAGTCCTGTCATCATCTAATCCCGGTTTACGTGTTTGCCATTACACACCATAACAGATGAACTGGTTCCAAACATCTCTGAGCAGGTTGGAGAAAAGCAGCTAACAGATTTTATTATATTTATTTATTTACTCGGCAGCATATAAATCAGCTGTTGACAAGATGTTTTTTTCTTAATTTTTGACGACGTTCCCATCTGATAAACTGATAACAAACTGAAACATGATCTTTTTACCCGTGCAAATCTTTTAATAATCTTCTGTTTGATTATTATCTGTAACCTCTGAGAAGCAGCACAGCAGTGTAATCCATATGTATGGATCCACACTCAAAACAATGCTGAGTGTATTTTAGCTGAGAGGGAAGTGGGAGGAGGATGTGCCGGACGAGGCGTGGGAGCTGAAGTCTGGTGTGAGGGTGAGTAACTTTAGCTGTTAATGGTGGAGAACGAAAGAAGGCAGGAAAGTGTGTGTGTGTGTGTGTGTGTGGGGGGGGGGGGGGGCACAAATGACTTGAAGAGAAGGAGAGAGAAGGAGAAGGTAAGATAATCCAGGTTGAACTC
>JBAMHW010000022.1:26578321-26589055 GCA_037177495.1 Rhadinocentrus ornatus | reverse complement strand
CCAGCCGAGGCTCGAACCAGCGACCTTCTTGCTGTGAGGCTGCGGTGCTAACCACCACACCACCGTGCAGCCCTAGTTGGAAGTAAGCTCTGATATTTAAAAAAAAATCTGTGCTCTGACATTACAGCATGAAAAAAGCTCCAGAATTACCATCACCTCTTCTGAGTTGTGTGTGTGCGTGTGTGTGTGTATTGAAATGAAAATATTTCCTTCGTTTTGCAACAGTTGTTGACATGCTGTTCTGGTTTACTTGTTACTGAGTTCAGCAGTTAGCTTTTCACTCGTCTCTGCTGCGTTTAGCTAACACTCTGCCTACTGAGTGATGATGGTGCTTGTAGTAAAGCTTCTATATTTGCTGAGATGGAGGCGAGGCTCAGTGCCTGGAAGAGCTGGTAGAAGTGCTCCATAGCTGTAAGTTACCCCAGTAGACAGTGGCAGCATGAGCCATCACTGGATCCTGGCAGGTGTTCTATGAGCTACATTTTACAATGCTAATTGCATGTGTTTGCTGGGCTGCTGGGCTACTCACCTAACTCAACCACCTGACCCAGTGCTAAGCCCGAGCCGCTTATAACTCAAGCTCCGGACATTAACCCAGGCTATGATTATAGCATTAAATTGAACTGAATTGGCATAGCGACATGTGCCTAACATCACTGTAACACCAAATAAAACAGACATTTGACTTCGTCTCAAGAACACCAACCATGCAACTGTTGTAACGTTTGTTTTCCATCTTCGGTTTTCTGAAGACAAACAAACATTCAGTCACTGAGCAACAAAAGAAGCAGCTCAGAGCCAAACAACGTTGACCCCATCACCTGCCTGCTTCATCTCCCTTCACAAAGCTTTCTGTGAAGTGAGAGAAAAGCTATCAGCACCTTTAGCTTAATTACAACAACTCAGTTGACATCTAACACCAACAGCAGAGTCAGACAGAGAGTGTGTGAGTATGCTGGCTGTCACCCTGATGCAGGCTCAAGCCCTTTCAGAAGGGGCAAAGTTAGACAACAAAGGACACGGAGGGTAAATTTTAGGGAGGAGAAGGAATGAGTCCGCATGTCAACTTTCTGAAGACCTGAACCTGATCCATCCCAGCAGGTGTGTGTGTGTCTGTGTGTGTGCACCTTCAAAAGGCAGACTTTGCAAAGATGAGCATGGGCTTGTTGGTGCGTATTAATGTCAGCTTCAGGTGAGTTTCTATGCTAATGCTTCTTGGCAGCCAACCATCACGTGTAAAATAATATAGTCTTGAAAAGCTTAAGCACCTACAAACAAAGGTACGTCGGCTTTTAACCTCAAAGTTGACAAAACAGCAGTTGGTGGAAGGAGGCATGTGCATTTTAACTGTGGATATTAGGAGTAAACTATTGGAAAAAACAGATTAATCCTAAATCCCAACAGGGTCATGTGCAAGTTTGATATTATAGTAAACTTACTACCAAAAGCCTGATGTCGATATCAGTATCTGCACCACAACTGCAGCTCAGAAATGTGAATGTTTGTCCGACCAGCGAATCTCTAAGAAGCAAAGCAGGATCAACATATGTGGACACCAGAGACATGGCTCGTCCACTGGTCCATTTCATGTGCTGAAACGTCCTTCTCAGCTTCACAGGAAGTGAAAATCTGTTGGTCACATCTTCAAGTTCTCAACTCAAACATTTTCTATACCTACTTAATTCAATCCAGAACCGTGGGGGGTGGAGCCTATCTCGGCTGCCATGAGGCGAGAGACAGCTTACATCCTGGAGATCACCAGTCAATCACTGTTCAACATACACATAAATGACAAATGGCTTCTATGGTGACTTTAAAATCTTCATGCATGGAGGTAAAATATGCAGGGAAGCATCTTACAACATTAGTAACCACCACACCACCCGTACTGGGTCAGCCTTTCTCTAACTGGACTGTCATTAACTTTAACATTTACCATTCTCAGACCTGGAGAGTCTGAGATGTAGCTCTGGGGTTTTATCTGAGTATTGCATGGTCGGAATTTGCTGTAACATCTGGGAATATTGACAACCATCTTGAATAATTCCCATTTATGATTAATATTTCCCCGCTATAGAATAATGGACACCAAATTACTTGTACGTGACCTTATAACCTTTCCCAGATTAATCATCAGCAACAGCTGCTCCTCTGAAGCATTTCAGAATGTCGTGTTTTCAGCATTTACTCCATTTTACTGTGAATACCATTTATTTACAACATAAATCCATTCTTCATGAACCTTTACTGTTTATCACAGAACAGTTTCTTAGTAAACACTCGTGTGTTTGCAGCTGCAGTTTTACTTGAATCAGAAACAGTGTGTTTGCGTTTTTCTGTTCTGTCTGTATTATACATTGATGTCAGAAGCAACACAAACAGATGCATGTTTGTATCCCCACGTATCATGTTTGCACATATGGATGTGTGTGATCTCTAGGTTACCCCTTCCGCCCACTCAGACATACATGCACTCATTCAGTTTAAACAGTGACTGATGGCTCTGTGTAATGAATGTAAAGGGTGTATTGTTCATTTCAGCAGCATTCACATATTAGTGTCAGGCCCCGGGGTAAGCAAGACGGCTAATGCCAGGCTCAGCTTTCCGCTCCCACTTCAAAGGCGCAGAGGGAAGATTAAATGAGGTTGGGTAGAAGTTAACTACTAGATATTCACACGGGATTAACACACAATGACAGCACACAGCTGGTTTAAAGTTATTGATTACAGCTTAAACTAGACATCACTTTACCCTTGAAAGCATCCTGACTTGATCTGTACAACTTAAACTTTTTAACATGATATGTGATTGCACATGTGTTTTACATAACCGTGTTTTAAAACAGCAATTCCAAAAAAGTTGGGACTCCCATGTTTTATACACAGTAGAAGATCAACAACATGTCAGAGGATGAAACAGACGCAACAAAAGGCTGGAAAAGTAACTGGTACAAACCAGAAACACCTGGAGGAGCATTAGGCAACTAACCAGGTTACCTGGCAACAGGTCAGTAACATGACTGGTATAAAAGGAGCATTTCAGAGAGGCAGAGTCTCTCAGATGGAAAGATGGATAGAGCTGAGACACACTGGATCTAAAAGTTGTGGAATAATGTCAGACGTTGAAGATCCACATCTACAGTGTAGAATATTACCAGAAGATTCAGAGAATCAGGAGGAATCTCTGTGTGCATGGGACAAGGCTGGATGCAGACATGATTCTTTTCTGGAAACCACTGCATGTACTCATGTTTACATGATGTTGCTGCCTTCAGATTCGCTATCAGCTCATATTTTCCTTTACTGGGAATAAAATATGAGTTGATAAGATTGGGAATAATTTAATTCGGTTTTATTTAAATTTTAAATAACTCAACCTTTTAGACCCAACTTTTTCAAAGTTGAGTTTGTATTGAAGGTTAGTTGAAATGTGCTAAATGAGTGGACTTGGTCTTGTGGTAGAAATATTTGGTACTAAACTGAAACTTATTTTTTTGTTTTTTCAATTGGAACTCACTGAAGAGCCTCCTTGATTATCATCTACTATTAGTAAAATTAAATTTTATGTAGTACCATTTAGGTATACCACCTTTCAATATAGCTTCTATACAACACATTTACCTTCATTCACACTTTCTTGTTATACCAAGTCTGTACTGTGTACACTGTACACTGTGCAGTATGCAGCATCTACACACTGATGAGGATGTCAGGGGCAGCATGGGGTTCAGTTTCTATGGCCATGTTTACATGAGAGTGTTACGGCCCTTTAATTCAGAATAAAAATTGACCTTGTAAATGGCTAACTCTAACTCCGAAGTGTCCAACGTCGGTCCTCGAGAGGCACAATCCTGAAGATTTTGCCAATTTTCCTGCTCCGGCACACCTGACTGAAATTAAATGAATCCAACAGCCTAAAAGGATCTGCACAATGACTTATTAGTTTTAGTCAGGTGTGTTAGAGCAGGGAAATTTGTAAAACCTGTAGGAGTGTGGCTCTCAAGGACCAATATTGGCCGCCCCTGCTCTAACTAATGGCTAAATGGCCATTCCGAATTAAACTTTAATCCAGTTTATTCTGATTTTAAATCCAAATTGAATAATTTCTTGATCATGTGAACGTTCATTCTGCTTTAAATGAATCCCGGTGGTTCAGAGCATGCTCGTTCCCTTTTCCTGTCGCCATGACGATACAGTACTCTACCCCCCTTCTCCTCCTCAGCTGATCAAAGTGAAGCAGGTGTCCAGCTGATGCTTCACAACAATCACCATCAGAGTGGAAAATGGTTCTTATTGTGTCGTCTTTCATGTTGTAGATAAAACGAAAAGAAACAGGAAGTGGAGTTTGTTTTCTTCCGTTAGACGTAAATACGTCACGTCCGCCCCCGTCCAAACAGATCCTCCCCAACACCCAGATCTAAAGCAGAATTAAATAAATTTGATTAAACTTGTTTTCTATGTAAACCTCAATTTGTATTTACTGTTTCCATGTAAACGCGAAGGGGAACCGTGGCCAATCACTGCAAACCAAACTATGAGTCAGGATCATATTTGATGCATGCAGACAGTGTGTTACTGGTATCTGGTGAAAGGTAGCAGGTTGCCGCTGCCATAGCCCTGATTCTGTTTGAGCTAATAAGCGCCTCAGCCAACACTTTGTTATCCAACCATTTCTCTCACTCACGTGGCCAAGGTCCTGACCTGCAGAGCTGATAGCTTCCGTTACAACAGTAAGTACTAAACTTGTCTTCCACAAGGCCGTCCCAGTCATATATGAGTAAGAAAAGAAAAACATCCACTACTCTAATATATAAAAATTCAAAAAGAACTTTTAGCCTGGATTAATCCAGTGTTCATGTTTTTTTCCTAGAAATGTGTCCAGCTGAGTGCATTTTGGCTATATAAAACCTAGTTTGCATATTTACACATAAAATATTAGAAAACTTAATTTGAGTAGTAAACCAGGAAAGTTTCAAGGTGATTTTGGTTAGTTATAAATGTTACCCTATACCTGTCCTTAATGTGTAACTAATAGATTAATAAATCCATTTAACTGCATTCAGCTTTCTCAGTCCTCCTGTTGTAACTGAAGGTGAACAGGACACTGTACACAGTAAAACCTTCTAGCATTCAAAAGCTGGAAAACCTTCAGCAATCTAAGTAAAACCTGTAAATACGCTCAGAGGAATATAAGTGTTACAAGCAACTCTTCCCTACCCTTGCTTGAGACTGAAAGGATTTTCTTTATCAGATATATTTGTACTGGCAGTGGGAACTAAGCCTTTACGTACATTTCACGTCCACATTTGTCTGATCATTTTTCTTATTATCTTTGCAACCACGTTTGATCCAGCAGTTCAAAAACAAAACAACTCACATCCTAACAAGGTAACTTTACAAGTTTATGTTCAGTTTCCACATCTCTATGGTTACGTCCATGCAGCCATTAAATGGAGAATCTGCTGTCTACCGGACAGTCCTGAAGCAGGACTAAATCTGAACATTAGTAACATCTTCTCTACCCAGTCTTGCCCTACTGCTGTGACATGAACTCCGTAGAACTCCTGGATCCCACTTGACGGCACAGGAAACCAGGCATCTTTTGCCAAAAGGTTGTGGTACGCTTCTTTTCCTTATATTAGATTTTCTGTCTGAGCAAAGTGGACTTTTTTCAGGGATGTTGCCATTACCTCAGCCAATGGCTGCCCCCAGTTTTTACTGTCCACATATCGAATTAAATGCTTACATCACATTAAAGATGTATTTTATCTTAGTCTGAGCTGCTCTAAAATATATTTTCCGTGCTCATTGAGTAATGAGGAAGACAGATTAATCTTTATTCTGGTCCTCATACAACTAACTTGAGCTGGGTGATCCCTACCAAACGTGCTGATATTAATGCAAAAATGTAAAAGAAAGATTTACTTCACCTGCATCATGTGCAGCTCTTCTGTCTTCAAGAGCCACTGGCCTGCAGGTTTGAGATGTTTCACTGTTTTAAGCTAACGGGACATTGTGCAGAACTTGACTGCAAGTTGTTCGGTCCATTTAATTTGAATCTGGTGAAGGAAACATCTAAAACCTGCAGGAGAGCAGTGCTTGAAGTCCGGAGTTGTCCATCCCCGACCTGTAGTGGCTGGCAGGAACTAAGCTGGCTATTTGCATTGTGTTTTCTTTCTAAGAAAAATAAACAAGATGTTTCCTGTTATCTAGTCACTTAATTTTCAAGTCATCAATACCTCAAAAGTCTATTCAACGTCTGGAACCAGGTTCTAATCCTGGTCTAGCAAGTCCAGAACACCAGCCTTGGAACCTAGTTTCGTAAGACTAGACTTGGTTTTCCAGTGCTTGAGATGAGGTAGGGTACGCACTGGAACGCAGAAGTCATTACAAGCTGATAGGAGGATTGTTTGGAACTGGCTCTGGTTCAGATTCCTGCTCTACCAAATTTATCCAGGGTTCCTGCCTGGTCTGCACTAACTCCATACTTCAGGGAGCTGGTTCTTGATCGGTAACTGAGTCTTTACCAGCTCTTAATGACATGATGGACCTTGACCCGGAAGCATTGCCTGCCTCGTATTTATTTATTTTTTTTAAGAAAGATCACCTGCTTTAAAAGTGGTACCTTCAACTCACCTGTCATCTGTTTTTCCACTTTGGCTGTTTTTAGAGGTAATTGTTTTATACTTCTGGAATCCAAGTTTTCCATTATTGTGGAAAAAAATGACGATCTGGGATCTTCTGCTGAAAAGAAGGGTTGAACAAGTTGATTGGGACTTTTTCAGACCAGAGAAGACTGGCGAGATCCAGTGGTTTCATGAATGGTTCAGTTTTATGCACAAATAATCTTTCCAAAAAGGCATTTCCCACCTGGATTTCCCTGCATGAGGCACTTTCAGAGAACCAATTGGTGGACTTCCTGGAACAGTGAATTCTGTAATTCCTGCTCCTAAGAAAACCTAGGAACCTCGGAAAAACCTGGAAAACATTCTTTCACTTGTCATCTCATTCTCCGTGGGTACACTTTGGCAAAGCAAGTAGAACAAATAAACAAATAAAAGAAGCGTTGCCTTTGACCTCCCTCTGTCTTTACTCTCTTAAAGTCAAGTTTTACACAAAGTGCTACATTCACAATCTAACACACACACATACCCATGCACACACACACAAACTGATTCATTGGACAGGTTTTGCTCTTCTATTTGAAGTCATTTCCAGAGAAGTGTTTAGAAAACATTAGCTAAGAGCAATTTAGCATTTCACTCAGCAGGAACTTGCTCATCTGCCTTTGTTTTCCAGGAATGTGTGTGTGTGCTGGAATGTGTGTGTGCATGTGTGAGTGTGTATATATATATGTCTGTGTGATGAAATGTGTGGAAAGATAGAGCAACGGGGTGGAAAACTGGGAGAAAAGAGGATGGAGTGATGAACTTTAGACTCTTGAGAAATAAACAAATCTTATCATTAGCAGGTGGAGAGATGATGGATGGAAGGAGAAAAAAAAGTGAATAAAGAAAATATAAAGATTAAAGTAAAATAAACAACCCACTGATGGTTAAATCTGCAGAAAGCTGATGGGACCCTAACCCTTAACCCTACAGGAGGAATTATTATTTATTTGTTTGTTTGTTCTTTCCTGCTCAAATATTTGTTTCTGGTTTTTCTTATGTTGTATTAATGTATTGCACAGAAGTCACAGAAGCACATTGACTGCCCCACATCTCAATGAAACACCCGCCCTTTATTTCCACTTTCCATTGTAACCACTGCACTTTAAAAAGCTCTACAAATAATACAATACAGACAAGAAAAAGAAATACACGCTTTACTTATAAAGATGCCCATAACATCATGGAGAGTAAATTTGATTTTATTTAGCAAATTACTGTTGTCATTGCAATCGCTTGAAATGTGAAATTCTTTGTCCTTTAGATGGCCTCGTAGAGCAAATGAAACACCAAGAAGCTTTGAGTGAGCCCATTCGATGAAACGCTTCAATGCTTCGTGAAGCTTCACCTGCACATCAATAACTGCAGTATGCCTAAATTACTACTTCCTGGTTTGCAACACATTTTACAAAGTTCAAAACAAAAGTAATCTCAAAGTCTGCACTAACTGTAGTAGACACTAAATTCAAGTATAACATCCTGCACTTAGTGTCTGAAAAGGCAGAACATTGTGGTTTAAGTTCCTTTGTGGGGCACTCAGTGGGATGGTAGTTTGTTAACTGTGTCTGCTGGGACATTCAGGTGAATTATCATCAATTTCTTGTCATCATGTGTTTGTTCTGGAATACCAGGAAAAAAATCCTCATGCTATAGATTCAAGAGCAGTTTTTTTCATGTTAATATTTTTTGGTTGGTGTATGAGTGAGGTAACAGAGTCTTTGAGTGATTTGTTTTCTTAAATCATTGTGTCATTTGTTCTTGGCTGAACTCCAAGCTGTCAGAGATGTTGACATTTCTTGTGTAATACCTCAACAAGAGGTATTTTTCTTGCTTCCTGCTGTTCCCTTCTGACACTTTGCTGCTTCGCTCTCCGTTCTGCTTGCATTTTTCTGCAAATATTCTTATTTTTCTACTCATGAAATTTATGGGCAACAGCTACACCGGCTACAAATAGCAGAAGCTTTATCTACAGTTACTCAGGTGCTAAAGCTAACTAGCCGCTAGAGGCCTCCCTTCTCTGCAGATGACTATTACAAACTTCTACAGAAGATCAACATGCTGGAAACAAAGATTTAACAGCTCAAGGTAAAAGTGGAAGTGATTGGGTTGTGAATGGGTTCAACTTTGCCTCTAATAAAAAAAAACAGAGGACAAGATGTTGCTAACACACAGCTAACTAGCACAAACATGACTGGAAAGAAACAGAAGGATTGTGTACAAGATAATAACTCTTTCACTGATAGTCCTCTCTAGAAGGCTCTCGGTGCAAAGCCAAAGAACAGCTAGGAGAGTAAAAGCAGACGGCTGGGTCTCAGACTCTGGTTGGTGACTTTGGTGTGAAAGATGTGAAAAACGTGTGTAGAAAACGTACTAAAGTACTGAGCTTTCCCAAGGAGATGGTATCAGATGTGGCTGCGCCCCCACCGGTGGAAAACAATGCCGCCGGAGTCGGGTTGCTGGGGCAGCTGCCTAAGCAGGGAAACCCAGACTTCCCTCTCCCCGCCTACATTCACCAGCTCATCCGGGGGGATCCCAAGGCATTCCCAGGCCAGCCGAGAGATGTAGTTCCTCCAGCGTGTCCAGGGTCTTGCCTGGGGCCTCTTTCCTGTGGGAAGTGCCTGGAACACCTCACCAGGGAGAAGTCCAGGAGGCATCCTGGCCAGATCCCCGAGCCACCTCATCTGGCTCTACTCGATGCGGAGGAACAGCGACTCTACTCTGAGCCCCTCCCGGATCACCGAGCTTCTCACCCTATCTCTAAGGGAGAGCCCGGCCACCCTGCGAAGAAAACTCATTTTGTCCGTTTGTATTTGCGATCTTGTTCTTTCGGTCACTACCCACAGCTCGTGACCATAGGTGAGGGTAGGAACGTAGATCACCAATAAATCGAGAGCTTTGCCTTTTGGCTCAGCTCCTTCTTCACCACGGCAGACCGATGCAGAGTTCACATCACTGCAGATGCCCCACCGATCCGCCTGTCGATCTCCCGCTCCATTCTTCCCTCACTCGTGAACAGACCGAGATACGTGAACTTCACTTGGGACAGGACCCCATTGCCAACCCAGAGAGAGCACTCCACCCTTTTCCGGCTGAGAACCATGGTCTTGGATTTGGAGGTGCTGATTCTCATCCCTGCTGCTTCAAACTCAGTTGCAAATCGCTCTAGTGAGAGCTGAAGATCACGGCCCCGATGAAGCCAACAGAACCACATGATCCGCAAAGAGCAGATACGCAATCCTGAGGCCACCAAACCAGATTCCCTCAATACGTCAGCTGTGCCTAGAAATTCTATCCATAAAAGTTATAAACTGAATCGGTGACAAAGGGCTTCCTTGGTGGAGTCCAACCCTCACCGGAAATTATTCAGATTTACTGCCGGCAATGCGGACCAAGCTCTGACACCGGTCGTACAGGGACCAGACAGCTTGAACAAGGGGGTCCTGCACTCCATACTCCTGGAGTACCTCCCATTGGAGGAGCTTTTTAACCACCTCAGCGACCTCAGCCCCAGAGATGGGAGAGCCAACACCAGGGTCTTAAGACTCTGCTTCCTCATCGGAAGACGTGTTGGTGGGATTGAGAAGGTCTTTGAAGTATTACCCCCACCGCCTCATAACGTCCCGAGTCGAGGTGAGCAGTCCCCCCATCCCCACTGTACACAGTGTTGATGGAGCACTGCTTTCCCTCCTGAGCAGCCGGATGGTGGACCAGTTCAGGTTCGGGGGTTATCGCGACGACAGGCACCGACGACTTCGCGGCCACAGCTGCGGCTGACCGCCTCAACTATGGAGGCACGGCACACAGCCCACTCGGACTCAATGGTCGCAGCCTCACCCAGGACATAGTTGAAGCTCTGCTGGACATAGGAGTTGAAACTCTTTCTGACAGGGGACTCAGCCAGACGTTCCCAGCAGACCCTCACAACACACTGACCGGCATTACCCCCCCCCAAGTGCCAAGTGCACATGTGGTCACTCTAATGCCTGATAAAGGTGTTTGTTATGGACAATCCATGACGAGCATCGAAGTCCAACAACAAAACACCACTCGGCTATATATCATGTCA
>JBAMHW010000022.1:26455023-26465153 GCA_037177495.1 Rhadinocentrus ornatus | reverse complement strand
CTGTAAAGTCCTCTGAGACAACTTTGTTGTGATATAGGGCTATACAAATAAACTTGATTTGATTTGATTTGATTCAGGTGCTAATTATCTGGCAAGGTCCGATGTGGAGAGCTGCCTGATCCTGACCACCTCCTGGATCCAGGAATTTTTAAAGAATTATTTACTAAGACTGGGATAATTTAGCAACTAGTCATTCTAAATAAAAAATAATGCCCAAATTCATTGGCAAAAAAAATTACAATGGCTTGGTGGAGGTCTCTTGAGGGCTTCTAGTTCTTTTGTTTAGGCACATTGGTTAGTGGTTGGTGCCACCTATTGCATGTTTGGTAATGCTTTTTCCCTATAGGGAAAAGGCCTTTCCAAACATGCAATGTAGATAAAAGTTAGTTTTTGCTTTAGTTTTTGAGTTAGGTTTTTTTGCCTATTAATTTCAATGATTTGGCACAGTCTTGTGTCCCTTCCTCCCCACGGGTTTTCTTTCATCTTCTTCTTCTTTCTTGCCCTGTCCTGCATCCTAACATACAGAACAGTGGTCTGTGTGCCATATTTTGACAGACATATTTGCTCTTCCAAGGCAGATAGATATGTTATATAAATAGCTGCCCTTGATGTTTGGAATTATTATTATTTTTTTTTTATTATAATAATAATAGGGGCACCGAGGAGCCCAGGGCGACTATGAGCAGACCCAGCAGGCACCGGGCGCGGGCTGCACGGAGAATGGACACCCAACAGACCCAATGGCCATGCATTCCCCGAACAGAGCCCTACCCACCGCGGGCCACCCCAAACCAACCCCAACCCAACACAACACCAAGGCAAGGTACCCCGGGGACAAGGACATGTCTGCCACCTCTCCCCATCAACCCCCTCCACCAGGGGCAGCCCAGACAGGCCAAGGGAAGGCGACCCACATTCTCCTAGGGGTCTCACCAGCCCCCAATGCAGCACCGAGGACTACCCCCCCTAGGCAGATTGTGCCCAACAGCACCCCACCCAGGACTCTCGGGACATACCGAACCTCCACCCCCCGCGGCCCCGAGCACGTCCCAGGATACATGACATTACATTCATTTAGCTGACGCTTTTATCCAAAGCGACTTACAATGGTTAGGCAGTAGCGTTAAGGGTCTTGCCTGAGGACCCAACTGGAAGGTGTTAATGTTCATCCCCGGGGGGATTTGAACCCTGGTCTCCCACATAGGAGACTGATGCTCTACCAATTGAGCTAAATCCCCGGATACGAGGGCGTAGGAAGACCCCTGCCCCCCACCTAAGTTGTGTGTGCATGAGTGTGGGCTATTTATAATGCTGGTAAAAAGGAACCATTGGTGGATCCTACTGCTGCAAGGAAGCAGGACCCCCTCAGAGCTCCTTCAGTGTGTGTGTTGTTTGTGTAGTGTTAAATGTGGTAGTGTCTAAAGTGTAAATAAAATTGGGTGGAAAGAGGTCACAAAGGGAGGTGATGGGGGAAGGGCCACCTTGGTGGCTTGTGTCCGCCCACCCACAGCCCGTGTGCCCGTCCCCACGAGCCCACAAATGTATACTGGTGTCTAAGCTGTAGTTAAAAATAAGTGGGGCAGGCAGTCGCAGGGGTCCACCGAGGGATCCCGCAACTGGGGACCCCTCAGCCAAGCCCACCGTCTCCGCCCACCCCACAGTGCCCTGTATGTGGTGTGTATGGTGTGGGGTGGCACGGGAGGAGAGGGGCGCAGGGAGGTGCACAACCGGGAGAAAAATCTCTCTCCAATTCCTCAGCTGGCCGCTGTATGCGCCCTCGCCTCCGTAGGAACGCCAGAGGGCAGAAGGGCAAAGGCCCAGCCCGACCAAGAGTCCAAGGCAGCAGTGCCACAGACACCCAGTCACCCCCGGCAGTCCACGCCACCACCCCAGGGGACCAGAGAGCCCAGGTTGCAGAAATATAACTCTAGTCAGACCCAAGGCCCAGTTCCCCCAGCCACCCCGAAGCAGCCCCCAGTGGCAGGGGGAGAGAGCGAGAAAGAGAAGAGAGGAGACTCCTCCAGTTCCTCCCCCCATGAGCCCTAATCCCCCTGCTCCTCACCTGGTCCCCCTGCCACCCCCCTACCACTCCCTTTGTCCCTACAGATACATCGTAATCCCAAGGGCACCTGCCCCGGATCGGCCCGACCCCGATGGCATGCCCAGGGCGACCAAGCCCCCCCGAGGCCCAGGCAGGGTCTCCCCAGCCCGGAGGGAGGCAGACCCCAGACCCTGGGGCCCCCTCCACAACAGCCCGGCCACCCAACCAAGGCCAGCTCCCCGACAGCCACGGACCCAAGGACATCTTGCGTCTGAATGTTTCAGTAATTTGGGACAATTTCAGGCGAAGATGGCATCAATCCTGCAGTTGGAAAGAGGGACAATTCCAACTCTGAGCGGCTCACCAGCAATGCAATCAGTAGGTGTCGCTAATGATATAAAGTCATGCTTTACTGTGTCTGAGATGTAAGTTAAGCTGACAAAGCTAATGCTAATGCTTACACTAATGCTAACACAAATGCTAAGGGCGACCCTAAAAATGTAATCCCCTGCAATGTGAACCCTGTGTTTTCATTTAGTTGTAAACCTACTTCTTCCACCATGTTCTTATCTTCACTCTCAGGCTCGGAGTCTGGTTCAAACATAAATAGCTGAATTCCGTGTCACTGTCACTGTGCATGCACTGGGCCAGCCCCCGTTCTGACTCTGGCCTCCCTGTGGCCAATCAGCGCGCACCTCATTAACATTAGTCCAAAGCTTGCATGACCTCTCATGAGACAAATGAGAGAAGGGTATGTTTGATTTTTTTGGTTTAATAAGTTTTTAAAAAAAATATTTAACCTGTTAAACCCTAGGGGGGGGTTTGTAGGTGTGGTTCGCCTAAACAGACCTACCCAAATTAAATCAATAATAACTCTCTAATTATAAGGTCAATATGCATAATCTTGGTCTCATTGTATAGCTAAGACCCCTCAGAATATAATCTTAGTGTAAAAAAAAATGTGAATCATCATGTCTGAGCAAATTGTGACAAACCAAAGGGAAAAAAAATTATTTTTATCCTCGCCTAATTGTTTTTTTAATTGACACAGTGGAAAACATCATGATAGAAATTATTCTATGCATAAAGATGTCAATGCATGCATTCAGCAACACCTTGACTACATCTGTACCAAGTTAGATGAGAAAAGCACAAAGATAATTGATTTTATGAAGGGCTTAGTGTGGATTGAACCAGGCGGACTCGTATTTGGCCATTTTTATAGCCAAGCCATGCCAGTGTGCCACATAGGTATTTTACTTCTTGGAAGGGAATATAGATACAAAATACTGTGTACATACAATTCAGAAACTGGCCCTGGCATTTAGCCATTATATCATCAGTTCCTACAACTGTGCTCAGTGTATTATGAAATCACTGCTAGCGGTTAACATTAGCATCGCTGCTAGCTTCAGAACTGGATACAACTGCATCTCTGTGTTTACTTGAGACCTTGTAAGAGGTTGTATTTATTTTTGGGGGTCTCTTGGACATGCTGATCACTTTTAGCCTTTGTTGTAAATGAGTTAAGTCTCTAAATCTATGAAAGTGTAATAACCTTTTTACACACATGTGCTTACAGGCGGGCTTAAGAGGACAGTGGATACATGAAAAGACCAGGTGATGACACCTTTAAGACTTTGGTCATAATTGATTGGTTTATTGTGGTTTTAAATTCAGTCCAAACATTTTTAACAAAAAAAAAGAAATACATATTAATAAAGCTTCTTCCACTCCGGTTTATTGCTGCATTAGTCAAACGAAAAAGACCTTTGGAATAACGTGCTTCTGTTTTCGCCAGAGGTGGTGCTGCAAGAAATACTGAAGGTGAAGCCAAGAGAAACAAGAACAAGAAAAAGAAAACAGGTTCATTTATTGGTTAATGCAGAATAACGTATGTTTCCATCAGAGTAAAACATGGACCTGCATCAGATTCCGGTTGATCAGATTATTATCAGAACTTTTACCGCAAGACTTTTCCTCCTGCTATCGTCCAACACACCCTGATGTTTTCACTCCATTACCCACAATGCCTATGTTTGTCGGCCAGAGGTTGCTTCTTGATACACATCAGAGTTCATTTGCACATTCACACCTAATCAAATGAACTGGCCTGTCCGAGCAAACCAACTGGGACTCAGATCAGAGGGCTGGAGTGAATGCAGCCTAAGGAGGCCGAACCACGAGAGCTGAATCTATGAAAAGAGCCAGACTTCCCATCACCACCGGGAATAAAGATGTGGTGATTCGCTACTCATATCTACATCCTGGTGTTTCCCTCCTCTTCTTTCATGAATCCATCTCTATGTACTTCACTCACCCTATAAATTTAGTTTTCTGTTCTTGTATTTTGGTTCTGGACACACAGCAAAGCATTTTGGTAAAAATAAGTCTCTGTGGAAAAGTGGTAATCCGTGGAAATATTAAATCCTACAATTCCTGCAATGAAATACAGAGTTCTATATATTAAGGTTGTTTTCCTCCCAAAACCCTCATGACTAACCATAAAATAAATGTATTTTGCTAAACAGAAACCTGGTTACACCATGACAAATATGTCACTATGAATGAATTTACGCCGCTTATTAACTTCCAAATATCCTGCAGTAAACCAGCCTCACAGTGCAAGCTGAGAGCTGCCCTGAGTGATAGAACCAGGCAGCTGAGGTGGCTGCAGCACACGATTCAGGTCTTCTCAAGCTATTTTCACACATGCACTGCAATCCTGAAATCCTCTACAAATATGCATGAGGGGTGGCATGTGAGAAAGCAAATGTTTGCAAAATCTAGACTTCTTGCATAGATTTTCCTTCCTGCTTCATATCCAGAAGATCAGCAGGTGAAACAGTGTGAACGTATCAGCTGATGCTGATGTCAACACAAACACATTCATCATGGCGACTCCTACATTATCTCCATGTTTAGTAAGAAAAACATTTATTTCTGCGCCATACTTTCAGCTTCCTGGTATCAGATGTTTATGAGGGCTGTCTGACAACTAAAGCTCTTTTATTAGCTCGCACCATCTTTCAGACTGGAGCAGCACTTGGCAACCAACAGCTCAATAAGGCCGCCAGCTTGTGAAGGTGGTCCTGAACACATGCCGCCCTCTAGAGGCCACGGAGTCAGGACTTCAGCCCCATCCTTTCTTTAAACACCTTTTTGTTTCAGGAAAAATTTAAGTTTCACTCCAGTTTAGGTGGGAAAGTTGTTCTCCTCTTCCCACCATTTCCTCATGTTCCCCAGCTCCGGTCATTATTTACAGCCCTCTTTCAAGTGTTTTCCTTCTCTTCTCCTCCCATGTGACCTTCACTCCTCACCTTTAAACTCCTCTCTCTTTCTCCCTAAAATTTCCTCCCTCCTTGGAGCCTCCTTCACTCACTCCTACATATCCCCTCTTCTACTGTTTCCCCCTCTTTACCTCTCTCTTCTTGGTCAGGGGTCTTTATTGTCTCCCTCTCGGCTCTCTGTGGGAACAACCTCTCTGTTTGTTGACCAATAGGAGCAATTCATCCCGGCTTTTTTCTTTTTTTCATAGAAAGAAAAGGCAGGATGAAAGCCCCCCCATCCTCTATACACACACACAGTTTCACCCTTCCATCCCACCCCTCCCACCGAGGCCCTCTGAGTTTGTTTAAGAGATTGAGGGTAAAAGAAAGAGGGACAGAGAGAAAGCGTCCGCCCATTAAGGTAATTATATAGAGCCTGTGTTCCTGTTAGGGCCCTTAATTGATGTTAATGTTTGCCTAATTGGGGAGATTGGAGGAATTGGGGGGTGTGGGGGTCCCTCCTGAAAAGGTCCTTCTTTCTCACAGGGAACACTCTTCAGTCCTCCTCACATCTTCTCACTCTGACGTTCACACCTTCCCACAATAGCTGTCACCTCCAGCTTTCTCACATTACCTTTTCTTAGCCACCCCCCCACCTCCCCTCTCCACCAGCGCCTCCACCTCTCCTCACCCCTTCTGGCCGATTGAGCAGAAACAGACTGAACACGGCGAGCTCAGTTTACCCCAAACATTTATATCCTTGTAGATCAGTGAAATAATACGAAAACTCCATTTTTAGATGTTTAAAAATGTTAATCGGGATTCTGAGCAGAAGAATCTGTCTTCAATAAAAGTTTACCACTAATGTTTCTGCTTTTCTTTTCCTTTGGACGATTTAACCCTCCAGGGTCCCCCAAGACAAACCCACCCATCCGGGGCTCATTCTGAATTAAACAAGACTCCTTTTAAATGTAGTTTGTAGTCATTGAAACACACCCATGAATATTTGAATAATAAAATCAATGACTTTCATATTATCCATCGTGTTGGTTCATCCCACACTGAATAATAAAGTTGTCTTAATATGAGTAAAAACACTTAATTTGAGAAGATTCAGACTAAAATCCAGTTAAATAATCATCCAGTGTTACTCTATAAAAAAAGTATGTTGACTTTAGACCAGTGAGAAACATCTTAAAACAAGTTGTGAAAAGCTCATTTAAGTTATTTATTAAGTAAAACCGCTTCCAGCCGTCAATGCTTCTCTTTAGTGTTTCTTAAAACAAGAGAAACTAAACCAGATGATTTTATTATTATTTTACCATTTTATTTTATTTTAAGAGTAGTTAATAATCTTTTAATTTTAATATTAATAGTTTAAAAACTAACTAAAGCTCCTGCCGAGGAGGCAGCACCACATAATCCTGCCAACAAGCTCTGACCACCAAACATTCTCATTACTGAACGGAGGTGAAGTTCTTAGATTCTGGTTTAGTTTCTCTTGTGTCTGGATTTTTTCTCTCAAAGTGAGAAAGAAACACTGAAAAGAAGCATCAACATGCTGTTTTCAGGCTGGTTTTAATTAGTAAAGGGCTTGATAAATATCACTGTCTACGATACACACATATATATACATATACATATATATATGTATATATATATATATATATATATACATATATATATAAGGACTTCAAGCTCAGGTTTGATATAAACACAGAGGTAATTGCTAAGGGGAGACAAAAAAGGATCTACTTGATGAGGAAGTTTAGCCCTTTTAGTGTTTCTAACAGACTTTTATGTAATTTTTTCATAAAATCATCCCCTACAGCATCATACATGTAAATAAATTATAACTCCCTTTTCTTTTTTTTAACCAGTACAAGTCAGATTTTGGACCCTGGAGGCCTCAATGGGACCCTGCAGAAAAAGTGCTTTAAGAATCAAATGGATTCGTTTTTTTCCCATCAGCTTCATTTATACAATAATGTATAAGTTTTTGAATAAAATTGATGAAAACTGAAGTCAGCGTTTTAAACTTTTATCCTAACCCTTAGCTTCTGGATTCTCAGGGGCAAGAATAGAGACCAATAAAAATAAAAAAGAGGCTAAAAGGACACAGCTGGGCCAACGGAGGGTTATTGACTGGCAGGTTTATTGGAGGATAAAATCACAAAATAAAATGTTAATTTTATGATTTTATCGATTAATAACACATACAGACTTCAATAGCAGTTTTTTCCAGCAGCTAGAGAAATATAAAGAAAAGAGATCATAATTAAATTAATTCACATGGAAAATTTACTTATAAACAAAATAAAGAAATAAAGTCAACAACAAAATAAAACATTTGAACAGGAGTAAAATAATAAAAAGAAATGGCTTGAAGGAAATTATTAAACAAATATAAAAGAAACACCTCAGATAATTATAGTTTAGCAGCTTTCTTTCTTCTTTTATTAAATGTTCATTTATGGACCTGATTGATGAATCACCAGCAAAATCATAGAATCTTTGTTTGCTTGAAAAGACAATTAAATAAAATATCTCATAATTCTGACCATGATCAGATTATTTGTCTAGAATCACGTTCTGTCTTTATTTTCTAGGATTTTTAATAATAAATACTTTTATGTTAAGTTTATAATCATTTTTAAAAATTTTATAATAAGTAAAAGATGTGCAGATATAAAAGTTTGGTTCACTATGAACCAAAGTGTGGTGAAAACTCTGAGTCCTCTGTCAGCCAGGAAGGGTGGACAAGGTTCCTTTCACCTCCATGCTGATTGTTTTCCTGTTGACACCAACGTGCCCCTGTCAGGATTTCACTGCATTGTTTTCGTTTTGACCCAAAATGTCCGATTTTTCAGCAGATTTCGTAAAAAATTGTGACAAAGGTTTCAGTGTTACGTATTGTTTTTATTTTACTTTATTCTTATTTCTCCTCCCAAAAGCGTCTGAAATTTATTTAAAATATTGTCTATTTTGTTTAATATTAAAAAATGTAACTTTCACATATTCTAAGATAATTAACATTAATTAAAGACACTGGGAGGTTTTTATCGTTAATTTACAGTGAAGCTCAAAAACTTTTATTTCAATCAGCAAACAGAAAAAACAAGAAAAGGATTAAACAAAACTGTTCAATCTTTTTCATCTTCAGCTTCATCTGCATGTTCTGATCTCCATCATGGCGATTCATCTTGTCTGTTCCCTCATCTCAGACGTTCTCGGTGGACTTCTTCTCTGGTAATAAAGTTAAAGTTCAGGGAACACCCACAACAATCAGTTCCTCATCCTGTTACCGTCTCCTGGTTTCAGGACCGGACGGCCCGTTATTGACCTATTTCATCAGACAATCACAACACATAAGTACAAAACCAATATCAGTGCTTCCCATCTAGAAAGATAAAACCATTTCTCCATCTTCCTTCAGTGCTCACTTTCAGGCCACAGGACACTTAAAAACATCCAACTGCCCCATCATCCTGTAGTAAAAATGTTAAGCCTTCAATCGAGATTTTACCAAACCATAAAACATCCTCTTTACATCAACACAAGCATTAGATAAAAAAAAATGTTTACGTGTTAACCATGTAGCAAAAAGGACATTAAGCAGTTGGTGAAGAAGAAGAAGAAGAAAAGAAACGCGTTATGTCTTCCGTCTAAAATTACCACCAAAGACCCCCACACAGACACACACACACACACTAAAACAAATTGCAAATATCTTGAGAGGTGAGTTTTCTGATCGGTGAAAAGAAGACATACAGGAACTTCTTCTATGACGATGTGGCTAAAGAACCGCACCGGATCTGCTGCCATTTACTGTCCAACATTATCCAGGTCACATTTCTCTCACACACAACAAAATCATAAACATGGAAGTAAATTGGTAACACATGTATATGGAGGAGTGATGTTATTGGTCAAAGCTGTATTAGAGTTGCAGTGATTGGACAACGTTGCAAAGTTGTGCAGAAATCATGAGGATTGGCAGAATTTGCATAAATAGTTGTGATCGCCTGTCCAGGATGTACCTGCCTCTCACCTAAATGCTGGGTTAGTCTCCAGCTTCCCTGCAACCCTGATGGATGTATGGATGAATGGATGGAGAGATGGATGATGGATGGAATGATGGATGGTAGGATGGATGGATGGATGATGGATGGAATGATGGATGGTAGGATGGATGGATGGATGGATGGATGGAGAGGTGGATGATGGATGGAATGATGGATGGTAGGATGGATGGATGAAATGATGGATGGATGGATAAAATAATGGTATGATGGGTGATGGATGGATGGATGGATGAAATGATGGAATGATGGATGGATGGATGGATGGATGGATGGAATGATAGATGGATGGATGGATGCATGGATGATGGATGGATGAATGAATGGATAAAATAATGGAATGATGGAATGATGGAATGATGGATGGATGGATGGATGGATAGATGGATGAAATGATGGAATGATGGATGGGTGGATGGATAAAATGATGGAATGATGGATGCATGGATGGATGAAATGATGGAATGATGGACGGATGGATGATGGATGGATGGATGGAATGATGGATAGATGGATGGATGGATGGATGGATGGATGGATGAAATGATGGAATGATGGATGGATAGATTGATGGGTGGATGAAATGATGGAATGATGGATGGATGGAATGATGGATAAAATAATGGAATGATGGATAGATGGATGAATAAAATAATGGAATGATGGATGGATGGATGGATGGATGGATGGATGGATGGATGGATGGATGGATGGATGGATGGATGGATGGAAGGAAGG
>JBAMHW010000022.1:26428033-26449035 GCA_037177495.1 Rhadinocentrus ornatus | reverse complement strand
GTCTGCAATAGGGTCCTGCCCCAAGTGGAGGAGTTCACGTATCTCGGGGTCTTGTTCACGAGTGAGGGAAGGATGGACCAGGAGATCGACAGGTGGATCGGTGCCATGTCTGCAGTGATGCAGACGCTGCATCGGTCTGTCTTGGTAATAAAGGAGCTAAGCCAAAAGGCAAAGCTCTTGATTTACCGGTCGATCTACCTTCCTACCCTCACCTATGGTCACGAGCTGTGGGTAGTGACTGGGAGAACAAGATCGCGAATACAAGCAGCCAAAATTAGTTTTCTCCGCAGGGAGATAGGGTGAGAAGCTCTGTGATCCAGGAGGGGCTCAGAGTAGAGTCGCTGCTCTTCCGCATCGAGAGGAGCCAGATGAGGTGGCTTGGGCATCTGGTCAGGATGCCTCCCTGGTGAGGTGTTCCGGGCATGTCCCACCGGAAAGAGGCGCCAGGGAAGACCCAGGACTACATCTCTCGGCTGGCCTGGGAACGCCTCGGGATTCCCCCGGATGAGCTGGTGAATGTGGCCGGGGAGAGGGAAGTCTGGGTTTCCCTGCTTAGGCAGCTGCCCCCGCAACCCGACTCCAGATAAGCGGCAGAAAATGGATGATGGACGGATGGATGGAAGTGTTGGAGCGATGTGTTTCAGTGTACGGAGTCACTTAATGGAACAATTATTATTTATTTAAGATTATTTAAGATTTTCTTCTTTCTGCTCCTCTTTCATTCAGGTGTTTGAAAATTTTGTTCTGTTGATTGTTTTCTTTATTTAAGTTCTTGTTAAATATGAAACAAATATTTTAAATGATGACCTGTCCAGGATGTACCCTGCCTCTCACCTGAAACAATGCTGGGATGGGCTCCAGCTTACCCCGTGACCCATAATGGAATAAGCGGTACAGATGATGACTATTTGAAATGAAAATAAAAAATAAATTAATTAAAATAAAATAAAAGTGTGAATAAAATAAAAGATACTGAAGGTTGGCTCCACTTTGGTCTTCATCGGCCTTTCTTGGACTTCAGGAAATGAATGAAGCTGCTGGTTGGAGACAAGCAGACATATGT
Organism: Rhadinocentrus ornatus; assembly: GCA_037177495.1. NCBI lineage: Eukaryota > Metazoa > Chordata > Actinopteri > Atheriniformes > Melanotaeniidae > Rhadinocentrus > Rhadinocentrus ornatus. The sequence continues at coordinate 26,447,972 of JBAMHW010000022.1, read as the reverse complement.
TAACGTTCAGGACAACCAGATACTCTGAAAGAAGGAGACTGTAGATGTTAAACTCCTGATGTGACCAAAAAGCAATAGTAACTGACAGACCGGCTGATATGGAGGTAAAACATATTTAATCAGGGTTGGAATTACAGATGAGCTCTAAAAATGTTCCACTTTCAGGTTATACTGGATTCTCCACTAGGTTCCTGATGTTTATTCCAACAGCATTTCTCTTCATTGTGCGTTTTTATCATGTTAACTTTTCCAGACGTGAATTTATTTCATCACGTAGACAGCAGCATTGTTGGCTGTGAGCCGTATAAACACTTCTTTTGCTCCTTTTTGTGAACTTTTTTTTTCTAAAGGAGACGTTTCTGATTATATCAGCCTCATACAGGAGAAGCTGAATGTTTTTCATCGCTGCCATGTCGTAACAAACATGTACACTGCACATGACGAGAGTTGCAATGTACAACAGTAGATAAGGCCACCCCAAAATAGGGCATGGGAACATAACATCACCACACGGGAAAAATAGCCATTGTTGGAGGCCACACGTGAAGCACCATGATCAACATGGGAAGAGCTTGTTGGGGGAAGAGTAGCAAAGGAACTGTTTTTTTTATTATTATTTTCCTAAATGGAAAAAAATCATATCAAGGGAGTCTTGTGTACGATGTAACAGGAAGAAGCAGATGGCGTGGATGTTCGCCATGAGACGCATGGACATACATTTTTCTGATACCGCAGGCTGGTTGAGAGTGTGTTCACGGCATTTTCATTCTGCTGAGTCTGAACATTTCGCTTAGTGAGACAATCGTGTGTTTATTTTGTTCCGTATCTGAGAAAATTAACAGCAGGTTCCTCGGCATGTTTTTAACCTAGCACGACAAAGTGCAAACAGGCTAAGAAAGGCTAGTTCAAACATTGTGCGATGAATGAATGGGACCCAAACAGCACTCAGCTGAGCTACTCTAAGAACCTGGATGTAACCAGCCAGAACGAGGGCCACTTTAGAGCCATTTTTATCACTGTGTCTGTGAATGAAGCCTGACAAATTCTCCTAATAATCCAGATAAGGGTGGTTTCCATATTAGACCAGGTAGACTGACAAATAGAGGGTCTGTAAACTGTACACGAGCCTCCAAAGACTTAAAATGTCTAATCTAAGCCTCGGTAAAGGCACTCACACCACAGACCTGATACACAAGAATGTCAGGAAAAGTCGGAGGAGGTAAAGGTCCATTTATGCTCCCTTACAAACGTAAATAACAATGTCCATTTCAAACCTTGTCATTCGTTGCCATCCTCATACTTCTATGCGTCCTTTGTAAGTGAATTCCTTCACTAGAGGTTACGCTAATTTCATTCAGAGTTCATTCCTGCGAGGCAATGTCAGTTTCATACACCGTTTGACAGTGGTCATGGCAAGGCAATTTTATTTATTTGATTTGATTTCATGTATAACACAATTCAAAGTGCTTTTGAATTGGTAGGACTGGTGTGAAGTTGTTTTCAACGGCCCTAAACACTCACATAGCCTTTCTTCAAAAACATGTGTAATTTCTACAGTTGTTGTGCTCATCAAGGTTCAGAACGATCCAGTTACGATTAAACCAGTCAGGATGGGACCAGTTTAGTTGTCATCATGTCATGTCAGTCCGTCATTATCTGTACCGCTTTTTCCATGACGGGTTGCGAGGTAAGCTGGAGCCTATCCCGGCATTGTTTCAGGTGAGAGGCAGGCACTCCCTGGACAGGTCACCAGTCCATCTGAGGGCCAACATTGATCGGGACAAACAACCATTCACGTACACACTCATTCCTAGGGAGAATTTAGAGTCACCAATTAACTTAATATGCATGTCTTTGGATGGTGGGAGGAAGCCAGAGAACCTTGAGAGAACCAACGCGTACACGGGGAGAACATGCAAACTCCACACAGGAAGGCCACCAGCCCCCGACATTGAAACCTCCCCCAGCAGAGGCTCGAACCAGCAACCTTCTTGCTGTGAGGCTGCGGTGCTAACCACCACACCCCCGTGCAGCCCCAGTTTAGTTGTTAACATAGAAAAACGGACTAAACTCAGACAGAAACTAAACCACATGACAACAAGCAAACAAATCCGTCTTTTCCCAAACAAACAAAGTAAAGTGAGTTGATCCAGATGAACTTGAGCTAACTGACAGCAGCCATTGTGCTGCGATGGCATGCTGCTCTGACACAAACTGACAGCAATTGTTGGTTTGTGTAGGCCTTGATGATGATGATGATGATGGTGGTGGAGGGTGAAAAGCAGCATCAGCCTCCACTGTTCTCCCGTCATCTCCACCACCGGTAAGAGCAATCTCCAGAGCCGCCACCGGGCCTTGTACTAATTACAGCTACATCTGTCTTTCTATTTTTTCTGCCTCTTCCCTTGTCCCTCTGTTGTCTGCTGAACAAATAGTTCATGCCATGTTCCTCCCCTCCTCCATCTTTACTCTTTACTCCGCTTGACACCTTCCTGCATGTCCTCACAGCTGGAGGCAGTGTCAGCGCCACTCTATTATGGATTGTATTTGCATGTTTTTGTGTGTTATATGTGTGTGAGAGAGGGAGTGTTTGGTATTAAACACTGGCGCATTTCTCTGTCTTCCCACATCGTCTCTGTATTTGTATATGCTAATGAGGAAATTCTGTGCTGCCTGCCATAAAGGAGCTGCTGAATAATAACCCTGTAAAGCAAACTGGTGCAAACCGACGAACCAATTATCTCTGATCTTGTTTTTCTTGTCTCTCAACAGCCATATGCAGCAGAAAGATGTATGTTGTTAACCAAATCCTGAAATGACCCATGTTAAAGCTAGATTTAATATAGCTTTTTTTTTTTTTTTTTTTACATTTCATGCCCTTCCCTTTATTCCTCCCTGCATAGTTCAAATTTACCCATCATGCTCGCGGAGGGAACAGAGCGGATCAACAGAAAACGACATGGACACAAAAAAACTGCGAAACATGACAGCACAACAAATAACCTTCAACGCTTTCTGCCCACAAATTCAACCACAGACATAGAAAACACCTAAACTATGTCCTGCAGCCAAATTAGACACCTGTCCAAACCTTTAAAGACCTTTTGTATTTTTCACAAATTCTCTGTACTGCATTCTAATTGGCTAGCGGCCTGCGTGTTAGCGTGCATGGCATGCTCGGCTGCAGAGAAGGTAAAATAGGCAGGCGGGGGAGCTGAATAGAAATTTGATTGTGTTGCTGTCAAGCGCTCCCGCATGAACTCCCCTTTTCTTTCTCCACCCAGACAGAGAGGAGAAGTGTGAAGGGAGAATAGGGGGAGAAGGAGGAGTGGGCTGATGGAGAGGGGGGGTGGTAGAGAAAGGGTGAGAGAAAGAGAGAGAGAGAGTGGGTGAAAGAGACACACACTTCATTTGTCATCCAGTGGCCTGATTGGAGTGGCAAAGCCAATTCACATTTCAAGTGGAGTTCTCATCACACAAGCCCACTATACCAAACCCCCATTCCTCCTTCATCACCCTCCCCCCATCCTCACCTCACCTCATGTATCCTGCCAATCAAGTGCAGCCTGTAAAAGCTGCCAATGTTTCGAGCTGAGAGCGTCATCATCATGGATGGGAGCGGTAATGACTCGCTCTCAGGGGCTATAATAGCTGCAACTAATGGAGAAGGGTAGTAGGGAGCGAGGCACAAGGGGTGAGGGTCATGGGGAAGGTTGGGGGCGACTGTAGAGCCGCCGCTGCTGCTGTCATCACAAAAACTCAAAGAACTTTTTGGGGGTAATTTAAACTGAATGCCTGACATCGCTCAACAAGTTGCAAGAGTCTTATTGCAGCATCCGAACACAGAAATAAATTTCCCTAAAAATTCCCAAAATCATTCAGGCTTAGCAAGAGCGCCATGAGTTACCCGATGGAGTGCTTTCCAGGCGTTGCCGTGACCTGTGCCCTCATCTATCAACCATGCGTGTTTAAAAACATTTCCAGAGAAGGGGTGAGGAAAATTTTCCCTTTTACTTAGGGAGGTGTCTAAACACAAGGATGGCCCGGACTCATGTACAGAATCTGTAAATGGAAAAGATCACCTGCATCTAAATGTTCTTTACATCCTGAAAATCATCATTTGTCTGAAACTTTTGGCCTGATTGGTGTAAAAACGTAAAAAGGCCCAGCAGGTCCTGGATAACTTGTAATGCTGATGAGGTTACGAGAAGATTTTGGAAACTGAAAGCAAACTGAGACGTCTGAGCAGATTCTGTTCAATGACTTGAGACCCGTGTTGCAGAGAACTGCACATGAACCTAAAAGTGGCTTTTTGTAGACAAATCAGGACTTTTCCAGCCATGACTGAGCTGGATTCTGCTGCTTACCCTGGATGAATCAATGCAAGCTGAAAGCAAACAGGAAACAGCTGAATGTCCAGAGATGCTGGGAATGCGTCTCCCAGCTGCACATATGTGTCATCCATGTCATAGTTCCTGTTTTGTTTTAGCATTAAGTTGGGTTTCAATTTTCTTTTAAATTTTCAACGGAAATATGTCATTAGAATAGAATAGAATAGAATAGAATAGAACTTAATGCCATTTGTACAAGTTAAAAACGGCACACTGGAATTCTTCTACGCATTAACCTTCCTGTGATGCAACACATTTGTTTTAACACATGACAGATAAATTCATAGTTAAACAACATTTTTTTTCCGGCAGACACAAAATTTAAAAAAAACACTGAATTACACAGATAAGACATAAAAATACAAATGAAGAATTTACAGAAAAATATGGAATGAACCAAAGAGATGGAAAGAAGAAGGGATCCTGGTCATTGTCTGTCATGTAATGTGGAATAATGATATTTTCTCCTGCGATAATTGATGGAAAACAGGCAGGTGATTGTGTCATACTTTAATCTTTTAAGATGACAAATAACTTATAATCAACTTTGTTGCACTCAGGAAAAGACTGTTTACAGCAGATCTTCAAGAGATCAGTCAGACAAGAAGATCCACAGATCCGCATAAAATAAGTCACATTCATGAACAGTTTTCTGAGCCTGACATACAGATGTTTATTTAAAGGGTGAGCAAAGGGGGAAAAATATATATATATTTTTTAACATATAACAAACTTTTTTTTTTTATTTAACCAGGAAAAACCTCATTGAGATCAAGAATCTCCTTTACAAGAGTGTCCTGGCCGAGACAGCAGCAAACCAAGTTACAAGTCAATCAAAACCACCAATAAAATTACATCTAAAATTACAAACATACATCAACAATTCAAGTTACAAAATAATATTAGTCAAAGCATTTACAACCTAAAGACTCATTATTTAATGCCCTCAACTTACTTTAAAAAAGGTGTAAGGAGACCGGTGCCCCCTGACATACAGCAGCTTATCCTGCAGCAAACTCCAAGCTGTTGGAGCAGCATATCTAAAACTTCTTTTTCCCATTTCAAGTCTAACTTTGGGTATAGAGAGCAAAAATATAGTCACAATACGAAGATTGTGGCTACTGTTTCTTTTAGATTGGGTAGCATTACATAAGTATGAGGGAAGCAGATTTAATATTGCCTTATAAATAAACATGTGCCAATGATTTTGTCTACGAATAGACAGCGAGGGCCAGCCAACTCTTTCATACAAAATACACTGATGAGTTAGAGCTTTGAGATTAGTTATAAACCTCAGTGCTCCATGATAAACAACATCCGGTGACTTAAGACATTGCAAGGATGCATGCATATATAATCAAATATCTTTGTAAAAAGTACATAAAAAATATAACAAAAGTGGTAATAACCTGTAAATGTTGTGGGAATGAATTCTTTTGTTTTTTACACTTTAACCAGCTTTGTATTTCACTTGGACAACATGTCGCATTAAAGAAATGTTGCATTTTAGTCCCAGGATGAAATATTTGTTCTCTGTCCGAGACCTTCCCAGCTGACAGTAACAAGAGTACACACTGTTTCTCCAAACATGGCACACACTAAATGTGGGAATGTCAGATATGATGTGTATTAATACTAAATCAGTTTGTTTATTAATAAATAAATGCATATGTTCAAGAGGTACACAACATTGTAACATTTCAAAACATACAAATTCTGGTAAACAAATACATAAACAAACAACAGCATATGAAGTTATTCTAGAAAACAAAGCCATAATGTGGGAGAAACTAGAAATATATTATTACTTCCATAGTAATATGTGTGTGTGTGTGTGTGTGTGTGTATGATTGTATGACTGACTCGTAGTGTGTGTTGCTGCTGGACATCCTCCTAGAAAAGGTTTACAAAATAATTTCCATTGGTTCAACAGTGATAAATATGTTTCCCCGTAGGAAAACCTGGAAGAGAGCTGCCAGTCCTCCAGCACAACACATATCAGGAGGTTTAACCGAGAGTTAACCCCCTAAGACAGAGTCTGAAAAGAAAAAAGTCTAATAAACTTCCTGTTGTTGTGTTCTCCTGTCCTTCTGCTGGAGTTCTATTACTGATAAAAAAGAAGCTTCCCTCTCCACAGTCGTCCCCCAACCCAAGCATGCACAGAACAGAGGATTAAATTAAACTCCAGATGTCATCTGCTTCCTTCACTAAGCTTTTTTTCATTTCTTGGAAAACATCTACAGGTGCTTGTCGTAAAATTAGAATATCATGAAAAAGTTGATTTATTTAAGTAATTCCATTCAAGAAGCAAAACTTGAATAATGTAGACATTCATTCCTCACAGACTGACATGTTTCAAATGTTTATTTCTTTTTATATTGATAATTATAACTGACAATTAATGAAAACCCTAAATTGAGTATCTCAGAAAATTAGAATATTGTGGAAAGGGTTAAAATTGAAGACACCTGGTGCCACTCTCTAATCAAATAATTAACTCAAAACACCTGCAAAGGCCTTTAAATGATCTCAGTCTTGTTCTGTTGGCTACACAATCATGGGGAAGACTGCTGACCTGACAGTTGTCCAAAAGACGAGCATTGACACTTTGTACAGGGAGGGCAAGACACACCAAAGGTCATTGCTAAAGAGGCTGTTTACAGAGCTCTGTGTCCACATTAATAGAGAGGCGAAGGGAAGGAGAAGATTTGGTAGAAAAAAGTGTACAAGCAACAGGGATAACCGCACTCTGGAGAGGATTGTGGAAAAAAACCCATTCATAAATGAGGGGGTGATACACAAAGAATGGACTGCAGTTGTTAGATACACCTTTTGGTGCCCCTGGACACATCATCAGTGATGTTACCTGGGATCACAGGGGGTTTCAGGTCTTTCAACAATCAGACCCCCTCCTTCAGGCGACCCAACCAGGGTTGCCGCGCCTCTCCCCTCCTAATCCACAACCACCTTAACGCAACTTCTGCTGCGTTGGTGGCCAACTGGAGCAGCTGGAGTCAGTGCTTCAGGAAGCACCACACACAGACGTCTACAAGACCTGGGTTTCAGTTGTCGCTTTCGTTGTGTCAGGCCACTCTGGAAGAAGAGACAGTGTCAGAAGTGTCTCGCCTGGGCTAAAGACAAGAAGTACTGGACTGCTGCTGAGTGGTCTAAAGTTATGTTCTCTGATGGAAGGAAATGTTGCAGGTCCTTTGGAAATCAAGGTCCCAGAGTCTGGAGGAAGAGAGGAGTGGCACAAAATCCACGTTGCTTGAGGTGGAGTGTAAAGTTTCCACAGTTAGTGATGGCTGGGGTGCCATGTCATCTACTGGTGTTGATCTACTGTGTTTTCTTAGGTCCACTGTTAACGCAGCCGTCTACCAGGAAGTTTTAGAGCACTTCATGCTTCCTGTCGCTGACCACCTTTATAGAGATGCAGATTTCCTTTTCCAACAGGACTTGGCACCTGCACACAGAACCACAGTTACCAGTACCTGGTTTAAGGACCATGGTATCCATGTTGGCCAGCAAACTGCCTGACCTTAAGCCCGTAGAAAGTCTATGGGGTATTGTGAAGAGGAAGATGCGCCAGACCCAACAATGCAGAAGAGCTGAAGGCCACTATCAGAGCAACCTGGGCTCTCATGACACCTGAGCAGGTCCACAGAAGCCGCATTGCTGCAGGAATTCAGGCAGCACCAACTAAGTATTGAGTGCTGTACATGCTCATACTTTTCATGTTTTTATAATTTTCAGTTGGCCAAAATTTCTAGAAATCCTTTTTTTTGTATCCGCCTTAAGTAATATTCAAATTTTCTGATATATTGAATTTGGGATTTTTATTTGTTGTAGTAGTTAAAATCGTCAATATTAAAAGAAAACATTTGAAATATGTCAGTCTGAGGAATGAATGTCTACATTATACAAGTTTCACTTTTTGAATGGAATTACTGAAATAAATCAACTTTTTCATCATATTCTAATTTTATGACGAGCACCTGTATTATGATTTTGGTGATTTGGATTGAATTAGATCATCAGAGATTAGATCAAAATGGATTTCAATTTGAATTCAACTGGATTTTGTCCAGTGGAATCACACATTTCTTTATTGTTAAAGTTTCATCAGCTGTAAACTCCAGCTGTAGAGTGAACCTGAATTCAGGCCTCAGTTAGGTTATGGCAGCACTGAACCAGTATGTGTTGTTCGGAAAGGTTGCAGCAGAAAAAAAGACAACATGGCAGCATAGCATAGACTGGCAAAGACTATTTGAACAACATCCTCTGGACAGACCAGACCAAAGTGGACATGTTTGGACAGAAGTGGCACTAATTTGGAAGAAGAGAAAAAAGATTTGATCAAACATCTGATTGAACAACTCATTTCAAGCCTTTTGATCATTGAGGTGCTCAATAATCTGCAACTCAGAACAGAGTATTGAGGCTATAAAGTGTACTGAAAGGAATAAACCTCCAGGGTGAGGGAACAAGGACAATTATAACATGTCTTGCAATACAAATTAAATTCTCTGAAATGTGTGGCCTTTAACCTCACGTGAATTTCTCTTCTCCTCTCTGCACAGCTGCCCAGAGGATTTCTTTTCACATTTTAGCTTTTCAATTTTATATCAAACCCAGTTCGTATCTCTTTTAATATTCATCTGTCGTTTTCTTGGCACCTTTCATTTTCTGTTTAATCTTCCAACTGCTGCTGTCAGTTCCTTGAATGCACAGACCGTAGATGTTACTGGTGGAGACGTGTGAAGTTATTAATGCAGGTTCATCATTGCTGCTGGTTTAAACATAATCTGGACAAAAGATGTGTTGTTGTTTTTGCTGAGTGTTCCTGTGGGTGTAGGTATATGTCTCGAAACGCAAGAAACCACATTTTTCTCTTTATTTCGTACATTTTATTCTTACTCAAAAAATGAAAAACCAAAACATGAAAAGTTTAGCGGTTTGCCTATGTCTCTAAGGCTATGCTAGGCTATGTTAGCATCAGTTCTGAGTACTGCAAGGTAGGACTGTCCAGCTATAGCATTTGGTGTGAGGAATAGACGACGAGACGATAGCAGAAACCACGAGAGGATACAAGTCATGGGAAAGCAGCATCCCCTTCCTGTGCTCAGCATGAAGGTGCTAGCTGTTAGCCACCTTCCACCTGGACAGGCCCGAGTAAAAGCTGTCTCTGCGAGAAGGTAGAACTTTTTTATTGCTCTCGGGGCCACAAGAACAAAATGACGTGGTTAGGGACATCTCGCAGCTTGTTCTCACATCAGCAGAGCAGAACTTTCTTCTTATGGGGCTCAAAGAAGAATTGTGTAATTAATTGGACATTTGAGGTCGCCGTGGTTACCGTGAAAAGAATGAAGCGGAAAGGTGTGGCTTCTGCATGTACCCTGATGCAAGGCTGAACGGATAGTTTTAATAAACAGCTGATTAAGAAAGTACAAAAACCTATACAACCCATGTGGCATTTTAAGATGTGGACACCGCCGCATGCTCAAGCCCACCCTGCCGCGGACAAAGCTTCTTGTTAAATATGAAAAATCCGATCAATTGTTCATTTCACATAAAAACACTTTTTTCTTGTACTTGCAGCCTCAAAAACAAAGTTCTTGCTTCTCTAGGAGTATGTAGTAAGCTAAAGCCAGCAGACAACAGCATGTAGTGGCATCAAGGCAAATCCCTGCTACCGTTGTCCACGGAAAGACTATCCTGGCAGCTATTCCTCGGGCTGGACCATGAACATATTTCCCAAACAAAGACATCCTTCTATAATCTCTGTGGTGGCCCTTTATCATGAGCTTTTTAATATTCTGGATGTGATTCGGACTCTAGGATATGGGGCTGGATTTGACATAATGTCAAAGCTAAAAAAAAAAAAAAAATGTCCATCGTCCACAAAGCTGCAGTAACTTCTGATCTGGATGTGTGCATTTACAAAGCATCATAACCCCTTTTGCTCACCCTTGGCACACCTGTGGGAGTTTGACTGAGACATGACTGGCAAGGATGTGCACTGGCTGTTGCCTAGCAGCTGGGATAGACTCGAACAGGAATGTATAAAGAAATGAGCCATAAAATAGTCTTGTTGGGCAGGGAGATAGCTGGGAATCTTCAGTTTATTGACTGCTACTTGAGTTAAAATCATGTCAGTGGCAGAGGTAAGTATTAACTCCTGTGCTATAGTCTGAGGCTTGTTAGACCAGGAAGCCACTTTATATGAGGTGAGTTGAACATTTGACAAGATGGATGCTGAGTTTAAGAGTTTAAGACAGTTGAGTAGTTTATTTCTAAATTAATCCTTTTCTTTATGTTCAGGATGAGACGTCCCCAAGTGTCTTCACACTGTCAGAAGCTGATATTTTCATACGACACACTGTCTCTCTCTACAGATCCTCTTCTCTACAGTGATACATCATCTGTTGTTAACAAGCACAGTGATACCTTCAGCTTTACTTCTGCTGCTGCTACATCTGATGAGGCCCACATTGTCTGAGAGCTTGGTGGACAGGCATTGAAGTCCAGGATGCTCCTGCAGCCATGCTCAGAGAAACGCACAATCGCCCAGTATCCCTGGTGTGTCCTTTTACGTGCTACTATTTTGTTTGCTAACAATCCCACACTCCCCATGACGATGGTGTAAACTGTCAGTAACCTGAACCCAGAAACACTTATTGTTTTTGTATTTGCACAGAAATGCTGCATCTTTGACCATAATGGTCTGTTTTCCTGGTGTGGTGCGACAGCTGGTGTGACATGGGAATCCCTCCGTAAATCATCACCTAAGACAGCTGTTAACTGAGCAGGATTGTAACTCTAACTCTCTGTGGAGCAATTCAACAAACCTCAAATGGAGTCCCAGGTAGTTTTCAGTCAGCTCTCATCCATACAGACGGACCGAGCTGATGTATGATCCGTACTCACCAGTTAAACGTACTAGGAGATCCAGTGAAGCTGGTCCACAAGCAAAACTGGGTCAAGTCATGGAAATGTTGATGTCTTTACAAAACCCTCAATAACACATCCCACCTGAGCTGCCAATAAAAAGCCAGGCGGCCTAAAACAGAGCTGTCCGCTCAAATCAGTCAGCCAGCTACTGAGGACAGAAAGACGCTTTAGTCACACAACAAAACTGCAGTCAATCAAATAAATAAAAGATTCAAACTTTACACAAATGATTTCAAGTCCAATATTAAATGTGACTTATTTTTCTTTTCTTCAGTTAAGTTTATTTTTTACAAATTCTAATTTTCCTTTTTAATATTTAAGGACATTTGCCAGATTTGATTTGCAAAAATTTAATTATTATCCCTCCTTCCCTGCGGATATGTTGCATGTTTTATGCTTTCTTATAAACACATTGGTCACTATCCTGGTCTGAAACTTCTAAAAAAATAAAAAAAACATCCTCTGCCATCCATTCCTCCTTTAGTGTACCTTCATTTCTTCTTTTCCCCCGGCGAGGAGAACTCTCCTTCTAAGCTGTAATCACTCTACTACTGTTTTTGTTCCTGGTAAGTGGACTAAATATTTGGATGCTCATAAGCAAAGCAGAATAATTGAATGTGTGATTTGTGGCAGCTGGCTCGGAGTCTATGGGCTTCTCTCAGCATAATGAAAACAGCTAGTGAACCGTTGTAAACAAAAGCAACTTGTTATGTTGCAAACCCCTCGCTGTGCTTTGCTGTGTGTGGAAAACAACTCATTTTCTTGATGGTGTACTGTAATCATGGCAAAGCTTTACCACGCGCTGCGCTGAGTACTGCATTGCTTATTAATACAGAAAGAGAGAGAGTCAGTCCACTTCTGCCAGAGATGAAGTAAGAAAAGAGAAAAATACATCAACTTGAATTATTGTAATTATTAGTTGAGTCCAGACGGGCAGACTGAGCTGGCTGGATGACCTCAGAGTATTTACTGCCGCCTCTGGAGTTTCACATTTTGATTCCAGCTCCAAGGAGTCTGAATGATTTGAGAGTACTCAGGGTTCTTAAAAATCCTACAATAATTATAATAATAAAAATAATTACAGTAATTATAGTTTGTTGACTCCTCAGGAAGCTCAGTGAATTCTGAATGCTTGAACCAGACCACAGCTCCACCAGATCTGAGCTAAAAACTGGATTGACTGGACAGTACGACCCCAATAAAACGGAATAAAAACATTTTTGGTTTTTCAAGAATTGAAAAGTTATGAGAATGAATAAATGGATCACCTTTTTATTTATTTATTTGCACAGTAGAAAAAAGAAAATGTTTAAAAACAACAACAAAAAGAAAAGAAAAATGATTGTGCAGATGGGATGAAAACACGTAAACACTCAAATCAACAAAGATACAAAGATTCAACATGCGTAGGACTTCATATTTAATTCCTTCACTCATAACCAGTGAAACAAAAGTCATGACACATTTAAATACAAATAACCTTTGCAATAACTTGCCAGAATCTGAATCCTTTTTGTTTCACACACGCCACCCCAGCAGCGAGCGAAGTCAACGCTTCTTCCTTTTTCAGTTCATTGTCTGTTTTTATAGGCTTGCTGGAGTTTAACTTGTCTGGGGAGGGAAGTGTTTGTGGGAGGTTTTGAGTCTAAGTGTGGGGCATATTTATGCGTTCCTGAAGAGGGTGATGTGGTTTTCAGAGTGGTGAAGCCTCTTTTCTGGGCAGTGGAAGGTTTTCTGGTTGGATCTCTCCTCAGTTTTAATGAACTTTGAGTATTTAATAAGTCTAATTGTTGCCTGCTGCGATTGTTAAGGGACTCGGACATTTTAGCCAAGAATTTCTGCTGCCAAGGATTTCATACGGTAAGTTAAGGATAGTTCAATAAATCTAAACAGGGACAATTGCAGACTAATGAACATAAATAAAAAACTCTACTGTGCTCCAGAGTTAGCTAAGCAGCTAATTCACAACAACGCATTTGTACTTCTTTGCAGTATTTTATTTTTCTGTTCCTTTTTTTCTATTTTTGCTGTAACAGCTAAAACAAAAGCATAAAAGCTAGGCCTGTTAGCACGTTAACACAAAGACATTCATCTGTGGAATTAACATGTTGTTTTTTACACATTAATACTTTAAAAAAACAAAGTTATTATTCATGATACATTCAATTTGGAAAACAGAAGCTAAATTAAAATCCATCAAACACCACTTTATCCTCCTTATCTATGAAGATTAGATGTAGAGGAAGCTGCAGGAACTGGTGTATTACGCATTAACCAGACAGAACATCTGATGTTCGGGCACACACTCTTCCCCAGCTTCTGGCGGTAATGCACTAAATCACCACCAAAGAAACAAGAATATTAAGAAGTTGTTGCCTCTGTATATGTTTGGTTGTGACCATAGAAGATCTGCTCAACCTGCGGCCCTGTAGACGGAAGTTTGAGGAGTAAAAAAATCCAAGATGGAAGAATTAATAAAAACGCAGTCATATGCAGACAGAGCAGAAAGGAGTTTTAGTTTCACCAAAGCTCCTTTATCTCAGGATCGCATCTGTTGAGGCTGCAACTTCAGATGCAACACCTAGCTTCCTGCAGACCGCAAACTAGGTGTTTACATTTTGAAATGTGATAAATCAGAAGTAATCCACAGCTATCCTGCGATTAATCAGATTAAACATTTCATCAGCCCCAATAAAAACACGTTAAAACAGCAGTTTATAAAGTATAATAAAAGTTGTAATATCGATGCTGTCACGCTCAAACAACAAAACTAAATAAGATCAAGTCTCACCTAATGAGATGAAGTTAGTTTTCAGATGGCTTTTATGGACAGTGAGGTGGTCTGGTGGTGGCCTGGCGGATGGTCTAGGTAGGTTGTTCCATGATTTAGGTGCACTCCATCCCCTCTGAGAAGGAACAGCTGGTCAGCTTTTACATTAGCATTTTAGAATAGACATGTTGTAACTATGATGATTTATTATTTTTCTTGTCCGGCCATTTTAGACCAGCGTGTGCTGTACGAGACCCCTGAACTGAAATGAGTTTGACAGCCTACATTAGCACGTTGTTGCAGCTACAAAATGATCACCAGAGCGATAAGATGATGTTTCCTCAGCAGGGGGCAAACAATGCTGATTCGCCGAGAGCAGATAGCCACAGACAGATCCCAGAGAAGTTCCTGGATTTACTTTTTAACTTCTAAACCTTTAAATATTCTCAGGCTTGTTTTTTAATTATAAAACATGAATAAATTGTCTTTGTCTCTGTTAGAAAAGTGCATCTTTTTACGTGTTTGAGCTTCAGACGTGACACTCGACCTGTTCTGTAGCTTGTTGAGATGCTTCTGAATAGTTTTTATACTTTCTTTGTTTTGGGGGTCGATGCTTTATTATGTCTCTTATTCGTGCTTGGCTGATTCTTCTCTACAGATTCTTGCTCTGATTTGTCATGTTCAGATTAAATCTGCTTCTCTTTCACTTCCCCCTTTTCCTCCTCTGTTCCATCTGTCTCGTCCTCTCGTTTCTTTCTAAAAACAACTTGCTAGCTCACCGTCCCATCTCATATGTCTTCTTTCTCTCTTGTGCTTGACAGAACTCTCCTTGAGACGAACAAAAGCTGCTCTCCACAGTCTTGCCCGGTGGAGGGGTGAGAGATGATCAAACACGACTGAGAAAGGGAGAGAAAGAGGAGGGAAATTAGGGGGAAGGGGCTGGTTGTTTAACCCCTGAGTGGAGTCAAGAGTCAGGATTAGGGGTCAGAGGTTAAGAGGAAGTCCTTTCTGCCAACAGAAAACCACTTATCATTCTCATCTAATGGAGTAGCCATCTGTCAATCAGGAAGAGAGAAGAGGGGCCAACAGGTATCACTGGCCCCTGATGGTAGAATCACCGTCCCCCGAGGGCCCAAACTTTTTAGATATATGAAGAAAGAAGTAGAAATCACAGGTGCTGGGTCCTAGTGGAGGACCTGGGCTGGTGCCGGGAGTTCTGCTCCTCCGACCTGAACATGTCCTGATGCCTGACCATTAAGCAGGAAACACACTTGCACTGAGTTAGAAGAAAGTTTGTGTCGGAGTTCTGCTCTTTAAGCAGGCGAACAGGTTTGTCCTGTTAGAACACACACACACACCTCCAACCTCTAAAGGCCTGCTGATCGATCACTGACAGGTTTCCTTCTAACCTGAGCCCAGGTTGTGTGTGTTTAAAGAAAATATTTCTACTGCATTCAAATTTATTTTGGGGAAAACTTCATTTGCCCCTGAGGGTCAACTTGTGAGGCACGCAGAGTGATGAGATGAAGGAAAATGGAAACCATAGAAAACAACATGACGTGACAAAATGGTGACGTCACAGGAAGTATGATAATGATCAGATGGGCTTATTATAGTGGAGATGAGTTGAAAAATAACTAAACACATAATGATGAATTAAATAAATTTGATGTTTTTTATTTAGATTCCAGTCAGTTAGAAATGTTTGACATGAGCTTTTGTGATTTAAGTCTGCTGACTGAAACAAAGTCATGATACGAGACAGGATAAAATATGAATAAATCATTTATACTGTATTTGATGCTATTTGTAGTTAGAGTATAGGATAAGCTGTGACATTAACTAAGTCATATTTTTGTTAATATTTTCTTGTCTGTGCTGACATTATTGTCACTGTGTGTGGTTGTTTCTTTCTGCCTTCCTTTTGGCTTTGCTTCCTCTTTATTTCTAAACGCTGTGCCCTTTAACATTTAGCTGGTTTAGCTTCCCATTTGTTTTCCTTTCACTCGCTTCTAATTGACCCTCACCTGTTTTTTATTAGTCATCACCCTTTGATATAAAACTACCCCGATTCCGACTGATGTCTTAAACAAAGACAGGATATATCCCAGTTGTTTGTATTTTGTATTCCAGTCACTTCAGGGTAATTACCGTATAAGATATATAGTGCAACGTCTTAATGGAAATACGTTCTCTCAAAATGTGCTTCTTATATTGCAAAAAAGTGTTTATTTTTTTATTGCTATTTATTTATTTATTTATTTATTTTATTCTATGTCGTATAACTCAAAGCGTTGCAGAACGTTGCAGAACGATTCCAATGTACTCAGACCAGGTGTACGCTAAAGAACAGCAAAGATTTCTGAATTCCCTCAACTTGGATTTTATTCCCAGTAGAAGATCAACAAGATGTCAGATGATGAAACTGAGACAATTTATCATGTGATAGAAAAAGTTGGAACAGGAGCCACAAAAGGCTGGAAAAGTAACTGGTACAAACCAGAAACACCTGGAGGAGCATTTGACAATTAACCAGGTTACCTGGTAGCAGGTCAGTAACATGACTGGTATAAAAGGAGCATTTCAGAGAGTCTCTCAGATGGAAAGATGGACAGAGCTTCACCAATCTGAGACACACTGAATCTAAACTGTGGAACAGTTTCAGAAAAACGTTCCTCAGAACGAAATGTTTCTGTGGAAAAAGAAGAGGAAATGCTACACAATGCCAAACATCCCCCCGGAACTACTTTTTACAGACATGTTCCGCCATCATGCCTCTTGCACGTGTTTTGAGTCCTGCTTTGAATTAAACAAAATAATCTTTTAAAACATGAAACATGTTCCTTTTATTATCAGCGTTACTGTAAACAGCCCCTGTGGGCAGCAGTACTCCCATGTTCCACATTAGGTCGTTGGACTGATCCTGTAAACAGAGTTCCATGTATGGAACAAGCCCAGACACATCTATAACCCGTGCAGAATCTGCAACATTAACACCTGAAAATTCACCTGTGACTCACATGCAGTGATATACTAATACACTTTAAAATCAAGTTTCCGTATATTCAAGGATATAAAGCAGTAATAAAGAGGAAAAACAGATTTTTCTCTTAATATCATTATCTGTTACAAATGTTCTGGAAATCAGAAAACATACACACATACAGAAAAAAATACCTACAGATGTTACCATGACAACCTTTATCAGCTTGTGTTGGAGCTGTTCTGGGTGGGGTGTCGGGGTTGCCATCCCATCATATGCCGTAATATCTGTTTTCTCACCCCGAGGGTCAACATGGTGGACGGCCATTCAACCACGTCCTCTCTGACAGGTCCTCAGAGATTTTACTCAGCTCACCACAAATAAAAACAAATACATGTAATCTGTGAATATTCTAGTATTGTCAAATTTATTTTATGTAAATTTTTTATTATTTTTCCAATCAGAACAACGTATTTTATGTTGTAATATGTAATGTAATACATGGCCTTTGAACAGAAAGAAAGAGGATTATCTATTTAACCTAACTATGAAACAGATGGCAGCTCATCCTCTGTTCCTCCACAGCCCCATTTATAATGAAAGAAATGAAAATTATAATATCAAATCACAAACTAATTTTAATAGCAAAAAGGCCTGTTCATTTCAGAGAGCTGCCTGCAGTACTACAGATCTGTCCCTCAGGACCTTGTGCTATGCTGGACTGGTTGGTTTTGGCCCTCGGAGCACTCAGGGTAAATACGTAGCTACTGATAACTGGATAGTCTGTAATTGGCTTGTTTCCCATGTTTAAAAAAACCTGTTGAAAGACATTAAGTTTGGCATAAAAGTGGCACAAATGTGGCTAACAAGGACCCTGCTAGCAGAGGTTAATGTCGCTGCCTGTGATCTCTAATGATCAGATGAGTGATTTAATGACAGCCTGCTCTGTCTGGGAGAAACATCTTACTGGTTTTCTCATAGCTGACTTCCCTGTAGGGACTGCTGAAGTACCATGGCCCGAAACCACAGCTGGTCCCTGATGAGAGCAGGGACACAGACGCCCACAGACACAAAGGATTAGGTGAAGCGTGGACACAATCTGAATCTAAAGTTTAGCCAATGATCCACCTGCACACGTCAGAGCCAGGGCTGGACCGGCCCCGACACTGTGGCCCAGATCGTCCCATATATGAACATAAACAATTTCTTTGTGCTCCCTGAAGTCCTTTATTCTCTTCCATGTCGGTTAAGGTGCCAAACAATTATCTTGGGCATTTTATTTTAACCTCTGTGCCCTCCTCAAATGTAGTACCCTCTGGCCACCCTCGTGGCCAAAAGTGTCCAAAGCTGCTGGTGTCATTCTACAGACCCACCACAGAGATGAATCCTGATGTACTGCATCCCAGCGTGGTACGCAAGGAGCCCAGCAGTGGATAGGAAAGTGCTGCAGAGAGGGATCAACACAGCCCTGAGGACCTCAGGCTGCTCTCTGCCAGCCTGGAGGACATCGCCAGCTCTCGCTACCTCAGCAGAGCTCAGCACATCATCAAAGACTGTTCTCACCCCAGTTACCACCTGTTTGAGCTGTTACCCTCAGGACGGCGCTACTGGTCACACAGAACCCGGACTAGTAGACTATAAGACAGAGCAACAACCACATTAAACAATTCATGATTGCAACTACCCAGGGACTGGAGAGGGTGTAGCAGGGAAACCTACTGTTGCAAATTGGCCCCGGTTTGTCCTCATGGACGAGGTGTTGGGACAGAGGCCATCCTGTCATGATCAGGGCCAAGTTCAGTAGTGGGTAGCCAGTTGGTGGAGGAAGTCAGGGAGGATCCAGAGGCAGAGAGGGGTCGAAGGAAGAGGAAAGCTTGTGGACCTAATCAGAGAGGACATGACGCTGCAGAGCGAGGCAGCAGAGAACAGGGACTGTTCTCCCTCCTGGAGAAATTTGTAAATAAATGATCACATGCAAGAAATGTTTCGAAAAGGATGGTGGAGGGGTCTGTGCAGCACCGATCCTCATTGAAAAACTATACGTTTATAACACAGATAAATCAAATAAATAAAATTTCTGGCGCTATTATGTTTTTATAAATGTATCTGTTAAGATAAGATATTAAGAGGAATTTGAGGAACGATTGGAACGCTTTAATTGGATGGCTGTCACATCTGCAGTTGCTAGGCAACATCTTTGGAGCACTATGGGAAATTCTCGCTTGGCAGGCTGTCCCATTTCACGAACATTAAGCAGACTTCAAAGTGTGCAGACTACGTAGGACACCCTGTAGCCTACATAGTCTGCACACTGTGCAGACCCTGAATTTTGACCATAGACTGCATATAAAAGATGGACGGAGCCTCCGTGACGTCACCCGTAGGTTTCTGAAGCTCGTTGGGCGGTTCCTACAGTCGCCATCTTGGCAGCGTCCCACCTGCCGTTGCTCCCAGAAAATACAAAAATGGGCAAAGCGGCGGAGCTGAGAGGGGGGCTATGAGTGTGGGGGTGGATGATTGACGTCTATCAAACTCCAACCTGCTTGTAGCTAAAAGCTAACTGAGCCAACTCGAATTGCGTTTGTGCTGCACTCCCCCTTCTTGCCGCGGATTTTGGATACGTGTCAATCAAAAGGACACGCCCCTGGTTATGCCAAATTTCAAGATTAAATAACATCCAAACGAATAATTTAGAAAAAAAATTCACTCTGGCACTGCACTACTCTGGTTTAAATCTTATTTATAGAATAGGAAGTACTTTGTGTCTATAGGTAATTTTACATCTGAGCAGACAAGAATTACATGTGGAGTTCCCCAGGGTTCCATCCTGGGGCCTCTTCTGTT
>JBAMHW010000022.1:26417044-26427933 GCA_037177495.1 Rhadinocentrus ornatus | reverse complement strand
ACATACATCAGTGACCTCTTGACCCAGTATGATCCTACCAGAATCCTCAGGTCATCTGGATCATGTTTCCTATCAGTACCCAGAGTCAGAACCAGACATGGAGAAGCTGCATTCAGCTTCTATGCTCCACATTTCTGAAACAAACTCCCAGAAAGTCTCAAATCAGTTTATTTAGATCCAGGTTAAAGACCCACCTGTTCTCTGCTGCCATTTACTGGTTCTTACTAGGAGTCCAGATCTGCAGCTGGTTCTTTTACGCTGAAATCTTAACTTATTTATTTATCTTTTTTATTTATGTAATCAATTTTATTGTTTTTAATCTTTGTTTTTCTAATACACATATTTTTTTTCTGCACCTTGCTGTAATGTTTTTATGTTTTGTGTAAAGCACTTTGAATCGTCTTGTACGTGAAATGTGCTGTACAAATAAATTTGCCTTGCCTATCCTAATTAATATATTTGCTTTAATTTGAATATTTGTGAAATTTTTAAGTGATCAGAGATGGGAAGTATTTTGTGTATGGTGAACTTTAGACCCATTTGTCAGGTTAAATTACAAAATTAAACAAACGAATAAACAGCCTTAACAGCTCCCAATTGTGCTTTTACTCGCTGTTATATTGTATAATCAGTTCATTTGTTTGTCAGCTCGTACCTGTCCTCTCCATTTTATAGACCAGGAGTGTCAAAATCAAATACACAGCGGGCCAAAATTAAAAAAAACTGGAAGAAGATGAGGGCCGGACTGTTTTGATGTTTATTAAAAACTATTTTTAAAATGACCTTATTGCACGTTTTGAACCTGGAACTAACAGAGCCTATAAGTTATTGCTTATAAAACAACATTAATCATTATTACAGTTTGCCTTAAAAAACTTTTAAAAACTCTGGCGCTTAAAGGGTTAGTAGTTTGGAGATTTTTTTTCCTGTCCAGATGTTTGTATCTATCGTGGTGCTTCGATTTAAAGTGTCTTCTCAGGTATATTCTTTCATTGCAGCCTCACCGCCTCCACAGCTTTACACCTGCATATTCCATGTTTTCAGAGTCCACTTTTCATTTAGCCACTTTTAGGGAAGATAAATTGTTGAGAAAAGCCAGGTGTGCTCTTGCGGCCATGATTGACGCTCCTAAGTAATTGCATTGTGCATTGTGGGACTTGTAGTATTTCAGTGGTGCGTACGCTCTATCAGTGGGCCAGCTCTAATAGTGATTAGATATGATCATGAGGGCCAAAATTAATTAAATCACAGGCTGGATGTGGCCTTGAGTTTGACATGTGCTGTAGACGTATCCAAGTGAGGGGTCGGCACAACCCAAACACAAGAGTTTCTCTAAGACCTTCCAGGAGGAACCAGGAGAAGCTTCTGGAGCAACTGGAATAAATCTGATTCATGGTTGGAAAACTTGCTGACTCTTCACCACACACACAAAGTTAGTCTGCTTTTTCTATGATGTCAGAATGAACCTGAGACATTTACAGGTGACTTATTTCACTTTCTCTAACTTCTGAATGTCCGCTCCAGAACGTGCTGGTCTCTAACAAGATGATTACCTGCAAAACAAAACAGGCATCTGAACCATGAATGAAATAATACCTCTAACTTTTGTTGGTAGCGTACAGTATGTGATCTGATTTGTGTCTATAAGATGCTAAAATGATGACCTGATAGGTTTACATGTATGTATGTGTAAGTGGTGTACGGCCTGTGTTTTGAGAAAATACTACTACTGAGGAATGAACGTAAAGAACGTTCGCTGGTGTTCCGAATAAACAATAAAACCAAATGATTAGTATCTTGTTGTTTTAATAGAAAAATACTGTCCTATTGTTAAATCTGGATGGACAAATGCTGTTTTTTTTTTATGTATTTTTAATTTACCATTTTAATATGTACTAAATAGAAAAAAAGTGGTGTTTGCATGTTTTTATTGTAATAAAAGGAAGGTTTTGATTTTTTTTAAGATTTGATTATTTCTGTGTATTTTGGGCCCAGTATGTTAATAAAGTAGGTTAAAGTGGAAAACTGATTAGATGATTCTTGTGTCTTTATTAACAAACAAAATAAAGTCACAGTGAAACTAAACAAAACAAATCGCCACAAAAAAATATAAATAGCACAAAATAAATAACATTTAGTTAAAAATAAATAACATTTAGTGCAAAAGTCCAGGGCAAGAAATGGCACACGTGCAAATCCTAAAACAATGTAACACGATCAATCAAGAAAAACACACATTAGACTCTAAAAACTGCTACAATTTTGATAAACAAAACAAAATAATGCAACTGTGTAAAACAAAAAAATCAATCAAACAATCAAATTAAAATTTTGAAGCATGTTTCATGTAAGTTGTAACACAAAGTGGTTTAGTTATTTAGATAATTCCCTCATGTCCTTCCAGCCACCAGGCCACCACTCAGACAAGCCGTCTGTCTGGATTCAACCATCTTTAAGACATTTCTGCATTCAGTGTTCTTCATTTAGATCTGCTGCTACAGATCCACATATTATAAAATGTTGGCTCAGCAAGGTAGAGCGGTTGTCTTGTAACCCAAGGGTTGCCGGTTTGATCCTCAGCCAAGTTGAGTTCATGTCATCTCCTGATGGGTCGTGGTGAACGCCTTGCATGGCAGCTTCTGCTATCAGTGCGTGAATGTGATGTCTACTGTAAAGCGCTTTGGATAAAACCATAGTACCATAATAGTACTGCAGCCATTATTCTTTGTTGAGTAACTTCTATTCTTCACTGAGGCCTCCTCTCTAGCAGCTTCTACGGGTTTCTGTTGTGTCTGCAAACATTTTCTCACCCCATCTGAACAAATATAAAATTAACACATTACTTTAAATTTTATAGCATTAGCATAAAATAGCAGTAGCCTACCCTTACAATAAACAGACAGTTGTATTAATACTGCTTTGCAGTGGTGGTTTTAATTATGTTGTTCAGCTATTGTTGTTATGGTACAATAGCATCAATTTTAATTAGCATTAGCCCACTGTCGATGAAAAAATAAAAAGTTAACACACGCTGCCTTATTGTTCAGTAACTCGTTTTTATAAACTTTTTTAATGATTTTCTTGTTGGCAACACACAACAAGGTGTCCATCAGGATTATCTTTACGAACCTGGATGCGCCGCTCCCCTCCCTCCACATCCTCACCAGCCAGTTCAGGCAAGGAGGTCGTCATCATTACAGAATATTGTAGCTTCTTCGAATTTTTACAATTTGTTTGGTCTAGTTTTTATTTACGAGAAAATGGAATGGAAATCAAATGAGCGTAAAAAGCACCCCTTCCAACAGATGATACTCTAACAACTACTACTCATTAAATATGCTCAAATTGAACAATTTGAGCATGTCGACACTCTGTGCCATGGACCTGGATGCCATACGCAGTCCTGTTCGGCTGTCCACTTGAACGCCTTCTCTTTGAGCAAGAGTTCACGGATACATGATGTCTTTGCAGATAAGTTGGGAATGAATTAACCTATGAAATTCTCCATTCATAGCACACCAGTTTTTGCCAGTGAGTTTTTTCATGTTCAGTATGCCATTGATTTTTTCTGATCAAGTTGGATACCTTGTGCAGGGAATTTGTCTCCCAGAAAAAAAAATTTCTTGAACCCCAACTTGGCACTTGTCTTTGTTAAGCTTCAGGCCATATCTCTATATCTCAGTTATTTTGTTCAGCCTCTCATTGTGATGCCTTGTGATGCATCCAGTTTTGTGAAATCTAGCATTTCACTGGTGATTTTTTCACACTTGGGTATCTGGTAGTGTTCACGTTTGTTTTCATTTAAATCTTTTGGGTTTTGTATATTCTCAACTCCCCATTCTTTTCCTTGCACACACCTGGAAGTTTACCCAGTCTGCTGGTCTTTTTTATCACACCCAACACAGTCGGATGACAGAATGTTTACAGACTTTCCTTTCCTCTCCTCCTTTCTTTTTGAGAATCATCGCTAGCAAAAGCTGGGCAATTTTTGGGGCCTATGTCTTGAGCCATAGCGCTTGCAGGAAAACATCTCATCGTCCGTCCCAAGTGCAGGTGGGGCTCGCATAGTCCGCCTTTAACAACTGCACCAACTGCCATGTTGTCACTCAAATTAGCTGCACCAGCTGTAATCTTACTGAAAATCCTCAAATGCATCATGGAGCGTTCACTAGCTTGGCAGATCTTGATGGCTCCATCAAGCGTGAGGGCCACTTCTCTTAGCAGCCTTTCTCTGACCTTTTTATCTTACACACCAAAAATTATCTGGTCACAGATCATGGAGTCTTTCATTGTACCAAAGTTACACGACTGAGCTTTAAGCTTCAGATCAGTCAGAAAGTTTTCAAAGGGCTCACATTGTTGCTGCACCTGAGAACAAAACACAAATCTCATATGTCTCGTTCTTCCTAGGAGAACAGTTTTGTCAAGCACCTTATCCAGTTAGTCTTTGTCATCTCCACATAAAAAAAAATGTGTTGAACACTTCGATAGCTTGCAGGCCAATTGCAGAATAAATGCTTCCTTCCTCACATTTGGTTTCATTTCCCATGGCCGCAACGTACAGAAGAAACTGCTGTTTAAAGGTGCGCCAGTTGCTGTTGCCGTCAGCTTCAAACGCTCCGGTGGCTTCAGGGGAGCCATTGCTGTCACTATGCACCGTGCTGCTACTCCTCGTACCATGTTTTGTTTATGTGTTGGCAAACTCGGTCATTGTTTTACTTAACAAACAATGTTATTGCTCCTCTTTGTACAGCTGCCACACAGCTATCTGTTCTCTTTTTTTCTTTCGTTCCTCAACTCAAAACACGTAACCACAGTGCAATAACAAACCGTTACTGACCCCTCGCGGTAAGTTGTAAAACTACTTGATCATCACAATCTGTGGCAAACCGGATCTGGGCCCGCAAGGGGCAGTCATTATTTGTGGTATGTTGGCCGAGTGTAAGTGCATCGTGTGGGCCAGAACCCATGTGGGATGCAGTTTTAAGTTTAGGAAGCAAAGTTTGTTGTCCAGAGAGAACACAAACTAGAGGCCTTGATCAGCTAAAATATCATCATATATACCATCTAGTAAATATTTTTTTAGTTACCTTAACAAATTGTGTTATTTACTTATTCTTTATTTTGGCCACGAAGGTCTGTCCTAAAAGGCTCGTGCATCCTCAAACTAATATAACCATGACAACAAAATCTTTTAATCAGTTTCTATATCAGTAGAAACACTTCCCAATGTCATCCCCATGGATGGATCCATCCTTCCATTCTTCCTTCCATCTATCCATCCATCCAAATCAGCACTAATCAGCACGACTTGGTTCATTCCTCCTCGTATCCAATCACACAAATGATTACTGGCATTCAGGCGGCGAAGGGCAGCATGGCACTGCAATCAGTCTGCTACTCGTTTCCTGGAGATTCTGCTTCAGAATCAGTGTTTTTCTTTTCTTAACTAATCGTTTAATAATATTAATATGACTGACAGTCAGGGAAAAGAATGAAGTGTTTCTCTGGGAATAAACATCCTGAATCTGTGCATCACTAAACCAAAGCAGAGGATTTAGGTGGATGCAGATGAGCGCAGCCTCAAAATGCTCACTTCACTCAATCACACCGTGTTCCAGGGTTATCATTTCATTTCCACTGTCATGTTAATACAGTTTGGAAATGTGAAAAGAAAGGAATTCATCCAGATACATATTTCTGGTTTTGCTGGAGCCAGGGCACAGATGTTGTTTTTAGACACGGATGCACAAAAGGATTTTGTTTTCTTTCAATCTAAATGATCTTATTGTCAAAATATTTTTAACTGCAACATTTCCATTAGTTGTATTTTAGAAATTTTCTTGGCCTGACCTCAGTATTTATCCCTGGGTCTAATATGTTATATCTCATTTATAAAATGGTTTTAGAAATATTCCAGATTCATGTCAGTTTGTTTGTAGTTCACATGATCATTCTCTTGTCACACAGTTTACTTCTCAGACATGAACATGGATCAGAAGTGTGTTTCATATAAAACATACATCAGTTCAGCTTCGGTGGTCTCAACCATCAAAGAATGTCTGTCAACTAACAATAAGGTCTGATATTTCATTAATAAAATGTATCTTGACTTTTCTGTTTGGAACTTGTTTGTTTAAGAAACTTTTCAATGTTCCCAGTTCAGTTTTCACAGACTTGGAATAAATCCTGACAGTAAAAACCATAAGCTGAGCTTTCTTTTTAAATATACGTTAAATATATGTTACTGTATCTATGTAGGAAACAGTCCAAGAATAGATCTTTAAACCAGAGTATGCCGTTCTCAGAGTAGACTAAGTCAACCAGAACAAGTGTGATGCAAGGAGATCCGTCAGGTTTCACCATTAACTGCAGAGGTCAGTCAGTCAGTCATTTTCTGTACCGCTTGTTCCCATTAGGGGTCGCGGGGTGAGCTGGAGCCTATCCCAGCAGTGTTTCAGGTGAAGGTAACTGCAGAGGTCTGCGATGAATTGTAACAAGGCGCGTTGCATAGCTTTTAAAACAAACTTGTATCAGAGAACTTCTGCAGCCATGTTTCCCCTGCAGAGGACATGATCTGCAGGTCCCTGTGACCAGGGTCTGCTGGTCTCTGAGGTCATGTGATCAGGGTCTGCTGATCTCTGAGGTCATGTGACCAGGCTCTCCAGGTCCCTAAGGTCATGTGTTTAGGGTCTGCTGGTCTCTTGCTGGTCAGTTGATCATAGTGGGTCCTTTTCAGTTCAATTTGGTCACAACTGGGCAACTTTCACATCTTATGTTTTGTCATATCTACCACATGTTGCATCAAACATTTTAAAATGTTTGTCCTACAGTGTTGGCATGTAGTGTTACAAACAACCATGTAAGCTCTAGCAGCGCTACAGCAGAACGGTTGGTGTATATTTAAACATGCAGCTACACGCATACACACAAACCCCACATCAAGCAGGCTGCAGGCCCAGATTTACTGAGACGGACTAATCTGAACGCTATACACATCATAATTCAGTTCAATTCCTTTCATTTTATATGATGTTAACTCAACTGCTTTTCTCTACAGGTCGATGTTGCCCTCAGCTCAGAACGATGGAGGAGGTTCTGAAGAGATGCATTAATAACAGAAACCGTCCAGTTAGGGTCAGAGAAAGACCATTTTCTACAGCCGCTGGTACAACTCAGAAAAAAAAACAAAATCAGTACTAAAACACTTTAAGTAATGAAAAGTGGATTTGAACAAAAGACAATTCTTAGGAGAAAAGGTTAGAGCGGCTTTTTTCTTACAGCAACCAGCATCTGTGATTGGTTGGGGGACTAAACTCACCCTGAGAGACAGAGAAAAAAGAGTGAATTAATTCCCTCACCGAAGGCCAGAGCTGCATGAGAAATTATTCTGAGAGCTATTATCCTCTCTTCTCTCATCAAATTGGAAACAGGTCTGATTTGGCCTTAATCGAGCTAATCTCCCCTGCTGCTCCTCCACCAAACTGCCAGCAGCTTAAATCATTTCCCTCCTGACGAGGAGTAGGCTATAGGTCCTTTTCCTTCAGCATCAGGATTCTTATTAAGAGCCATGTCTAATTTTCTTACTGTCTCACTGAGGGGTTCATGGGAGGAGGAGGAGGCAGAGGACTGGGCATCGGCACCATGATTACAGTTACCTAGACAACGGTGCAGTGGGTGCTCCCTGGATCACGGTTGGGTGGGGGGATGGAGAGCAGAAGGAGAGCTGAAATTGCATTCCATTAGTGCTAATACAGATACATTAAGAGTCTGTCTAAAGAGTGGCCACTAACGATTATGGTCACTAATTCATCCAATCAGCTCACGAGCAGACATTTCATGAAGTCATAACGACCTTGTCGCCTCATCTTGCTGGCTATTACCATGTGATTGACAGCAGTGAGTAAAGGAAAGGCCAACAGGAAAAACAAGGAGAATTTTTCCTTTTCTTCTCCATACCTGCAGTTACTTTACATTAATCACATTTTCTCATGTTTAGCTGATTAAACCACGATACTGCAGAGGCTGACGTTTCTTGTGGTTATATCACCAGTTTTATACAGCTGTACATCGAGGCTACCCCTCTTAAGTATATCATCATTCTAAACTTCTTCAGAGGAAATTATTTATTGTTTGACTCCATAAAAACTAAAACTAAAAGACATTAACACCTCACTAATCAGAGCGGCTGCCCTCAGCAGTTTATCCGCCTTCCTGCCGTACATCAGTCTGGATGCTTGTGGAAAGATTAACATCAGGGTTGTCACTTTATCTTGGATCAGGAATCAGACTCAGATGTACTTTTTTGATCCCAAACTGGGAAATTTCACACATAGGGAAACTTCAAATATCTGAATGTTCATGTCTGAATTTGTGAAAATACGTGTACAAACTGATACGTAGAGACGGGATGGATCTGACCCAATACTGGGATCAGGCTCTAACTTACAATAGATCAGACGTGGATCCACAGGGAGAGCTTTCATGGTCCCCTGTTTAAATATGATAAATATTGTGCAGATTTATGCTGACCAAAATCTGTTGATGCAGAATCAGTTCATGTAATATTTCCATTAAAACTTATAAATATACATAATTATAAATTCATTTTTTTACTCTGAGTTTCTCGTTTAGACGCAGCGTTACCGAACGATACACGTTTGATGGGGAAAAGCTGCCTTTGCTACTGCAGCGTGTCAGTTTGGATATATTTTAGTCTGGAAATACAAAAGCAAGATGGAAATTTTCCATATTTCAAGGTTACAAATGATATGGTGTGCTACCATATTTAGGAGTTTATGTTTGAAATATGTATTTTCTAGTTTTATGTAGTACACAAAACTTTGATATGGCAATATACAAGTGCAGTGATTCCTGCAGGTCCGGCTAACGATCAAGCACAGAACCTAATTATTGTTCAAAGGTAATATTTTTGCATTATTATTTGCATTCTTTATGTCAATTTCTATTATTGCTGTAAATGCCAGGGGTGTGAAAAACTTGTTGAAGAGAAAGTAATTTTTTTTTGTATTGATTTTTATTTTTTACAGAAAAGCCATGCTTCAGAAGAAGAAGTTTCATTTGGGAGGAATCAGCGGGGGAAAAATGTTTGGTTTTCATGTGGAAGTAACAGATCGGCAGCGGTAGCTAGATTATGAGGAAAATTTAAAGGTGACATAATCAAGCATCTCTCAGACAAATATGGTATATGGATTATTCTTGTAGATATTGATCAGTTTCAATTTGTCATCATTATTATATATGCCTCCAATGATAAACAAAATAACAAAATTCTATTTTCTATAATAAAAGACAAAATAAATTAGCTGCTATTATCATTTCCGACTGCTGTGGTTCTATGAGGTGTAAACTTTAATACAGTTCGGGATGATTTAATGGCCCCCCAAAACAAATTAGTGTGTGAATTAAATAATATCTGTAGCAGAAAGGACCTTATTGATATCTGGAGACACAATCACAAGTCACATACCTGGTCAAACAAGGACAGATCTCATCAATCCCGGTTGGAAATCTGGTTGATCTCATTAGACATTGAATACAATGTGGAATCAGTTCTAATAGAGACTGCAGTTTTTACTGACCACCAAGTTGTTTCTATCAAGGTTAAAGTGGCTCCATTTACATGTAACTCCAGTAGAGATTATTGGAAGTTAAATAAAACAACATTACAAAATCAACAATTTAAGAAGAAAAAATGGGATATTATAGAAAATCCAGGAGAAAATCTAACACAATAAACAGTTTTGGAAAATGTTGTAAATTAATGAAATTTGAGATTTAGAATTTAGCTATAAAATTTGGAAATAGAATTTCCAAAATTAAAAGAGAAAATGAAACCTAAATAATTACCAAAGTATTGAGACAGTGAGAAATGGTAGATCTTTCTAATGAGGAATTAGGAGAATTGGACAAAATAGACAAAATATATGAAGACAAAGCCAGAGAGGCCTTTAGAAGAAAATGGTTAGAACTAGGGGGAAAATGTTTTTTTAATGTGGAAAAAAGAAAATTTGAATTATCTTACCACTCTAAAATTTAATTTGATGAGCAAACATGTGAAGCTGTAAACTTATATCCCAGCATGCTACTGATTTCTATCAAAAGTTATGCGCTACTAAGGCTGTAAGTGAAGAAAGCATCAATTTATTTATTTATAAATATCGAAAATGACATTAGAGGCATTGATGAAGGATTTAAATGAACTTGTCACCAGGAGATCAGTTAGCAGAGGTGTGTTGGCAATCTTAAAGACAACAAGTCTCCTGGTAGTGACGGTCCCATAAATGAATTTTATAAAATACTTGTCGAGTAGTTAGCCCCTTCTTTAGTTGCTGTGTTTGAAGAACCATAGCCAAAGGAGAATTACCTCGTACCCTTCATCAAGGCCTCATTAAATTGATTCCTAAACCACAAAAGTATCGGAAAATTGGAGACCAATTAGTTTATTAAATATTGATGCAAAGATATTTGCCATGATCTTTGCTGAAAGATTAAACTTAAGATTAGATGACACTTTAAAAGGAAAGTAACAGCTCTACACTAACTATATCCAGCAGAAAACTATTAGAAAGATTTAAGATTGATGTGGAATACTTTTGTACGCTTTGCAGCTTGAATGAAGAAACTATTGAACATTTGTTTTTTCATTGTTTGTTTACCCGATTATTCTGGAACAATGTACAGAACTTTATCAACACTCCTTAAATCTGCAAGAGAAGGACATTTTTCTTTACTTTGATGATAACAAAGTGGAAAAGGACTTGATTTTATTTGTACAATTCGTTCTAGTTTTATAATCAAATCAAATCAAATCAAGTTTATTTGTATAGCCCTATATCACAACAAAGTTGTCTCAGAGGACTTTACAG
>JBAMHW010000022.1:26198827-26214016 GCA_037177495.1 Rhadinocentrus ornatus | reverse complement strand
TGGGGAGAAAAAAGAAAAAAAAAGTGGGTGGTGGGGTTGTGTTTTGGAAGGGGGGGTCCGGAAGCCCCCCCCCCCCCCCCCTTTTTTTTTTTTTTTTTTTTTTTTTTTTTCTTAATGACGTCTTTTGCCAACCGGTAAAATCCACCGACAGATCAACGGACTGAGCCGGAACTCACGGCATCACACAGCCCGACTCGGCTCCTCCCTTTGGCCGCCCGAAGGCTAGAGAACATCCGCTGGCAGCAGGAGTCAGAGCCAGTTCCGCATACCCGGTGATGTGAGGGGAAGGATGAGAGGACTCGTCCGCCCCGGCAGACCGGAATCTGTCCCTTCTGAGCATCTGGAATGACCATGAACTCTTTTTTTCCCTGTTGAAGTGGAATCATTGGCTACAATGTCACCACCAAGGAGACACCGGTTGAAGCACCGGGTTCCTCCCGGTTCTTCTCCCGCTGCCATTCCCATCAGCTGTTTCTGACGCTGTACCCCCGGTATGAGAAGAACCGGACCTGTCCATCACTTATGACCTGGATCTGACCGGGAGGGGGGTGGACGGGGGAGCGTTTTTTTTAAATTATTTATTTGTTTTTTTGGATGAGAACCGGTCCCCGGACCAGATTCCGTGCGGACGGACCGTAGCCGAAGGGGGGAGGTTGCAGCGGGGAACCGAACCGACAGCCTCCTTCCTGGTGGAGGGGTGAGGATGGGGGGCGGAGAAGCGGCGAGGCGGCCCGAGGAGGATGAAAAGATGGGTTTAGTTTTCGGACTCCTGTGGCTGTTTACGAGCTTCCTGCAGGGCGTGCACGGCCAGGGTGTGTACGGTAAGGCCCGACACTCGGTTCCGCGTGCTGACACTTCCAGGCTGCATTTATCCCGAAGTACCTCCAACACACACTTGACCTTGTGAGGGATTTAGAGCGTTTATGCTAAATGTGTGCGTGCGCGAGAGAGATGGATAGATACAGGGAGAGAGAGAGAGAGAGAGAGAGAGATTTGGTTACTCTCTCATATCACATCCATGCCTGGCCTAAAGGCACAACAGGTAAGCTGCTGCACACACACCTGTGGTTACCAGGAGGGAAATCCTGCACATCTGTGGATCTGAGGCAGATTACTGAACATTCCCAGTGTAGTGGATCTTCCATATTCAGGATGAAGAGTGTGTGTGTGTGGTTTTACTGTTGGCAGTGTTTCTATGTGAACTAATCTGCAGCTCTGTGGGATTCGTGATGTTGCTACTGCTGCTGTTATTCCTGTCTGCCTCCACATCTCTGGGGGGACTGAAGACCACCTTCATTTATTATCCTTTCTGTTAAGCCCTCCATCAGGCACACCAAAACTCCCAGTTTCCTTTAGTTGAATTCTCCAGTTTTCAGTGGATCCTGCAGGTCTTGATGGGGGTACCTACGCAGTAACTACACTTCACAGACTATTAGTACAAGAATAATTTAGCCACAGTAACAACCGAGAAAAAGAGGATAACTGTGTGTTAAACACAATATGTAATGCAATTTTAGATTTTTTTACATGATGTTTATCATAATGCAGAATTTATACAGCATCATCTCGCCAACTTGGGTGATGATGTTTGTCCAAACTGTTACATTTACACGAAGAAAATCTAAAACCACCAGATGTAATAACTGAAGCTAACTCTTAAAACTCCAAGTCATTTTCCTATCTTTGATTTGCCTTCTTTTTTTGTTGTTTCAGACACACAGAAGGACAGACAGACAGATGGATTAAAAAATATAGGTACCAGCTGGTAGCTAAAAGGGTACAAATGCTTGTCGCTGGGGGTGTACCTTTTTAAAAGACATTTCTGTACCCTTCAGTCCTGGTCCATTTTTGTATCTTATTAAGTTTTACCAGTTAAAGTACAATCACGTACCCTGCAAGACATAAATGTACCTCCAAACTATTGTACAGAAATGTTTGCACTGAAAAGGATACAATAGGGTATTTATAAGGGTACCCCCCCAGCAACGACTGATTCTGGACTTTAAAGAGACAAAAATGTTTATTTTCAATTAAAGATAAAACACATATTACATATACATATATTGTCACATTCATGTCACTTAAAATATATTAATGCTAAATTCATAAACCATCACATCAAGATATTTACACAGAATACCTCAAGGAAACAAACAGTTTATCATCAACTAAATATGTGTGTAAAGCTTGAAAGTCTAACTCATTTCCTGGATTGAGCAGAATCCAGTCATTGTCCACCATCGCTTGGTAAGCATGGAAATGACTGTCATAAGAACAAGGAAATAACAGTTTCCCACACAACACCCAACAAGTGTCAACATTTAGAATGCACTTGATTTTCAGGAATGAAGGGATGGCTTCAGTGTGTACATGGCCGACAACAAAAACACCCTCAAGGGCATATTTGACACTACTGACCGACATAGCAGACACGCTGAAGCACTGCACATTTTTAAAACTTTTGTTTGATTCCAGAGCATTCTGTAAATCACCTGGCAGAGATGAAAATGGCACAAAAACACTTTTGCTGAGTGCATTTTCAGTTACCTAGCAACCAATCTGAAGAAAACTCCCAGCATTGCTTCATTCAATGATGATCGCTGAGAGTTTAAACGGTAAATGGTCCGTGCTTACATAGCACTTTTATCCAAAGTGCTGTACATTATACATTACATTCACCCGTTCACACAGACATTCATGCACTGATGGCGGAAGCTGACATTTAAGGTGCTCACCACGACCCATCAGGAAAGATGTTTACAAAGTTCCTGCATTTTTTTTGCTGGCTCTATTTTTGAAATATTGATGCTTTCTTTGATATCTCATACACCACAATGAGCAAAGAGGACCATACATCAATATGAGTCTAGGGTAGTGAATCGGGTGGTGTAAAACATTTCCAAAGACCTTTGTAGTCTAAATAAGTTATTCTGGATCAGCAAGTTTAAATGAGCAAGCTCATCTTTTCTTACATTTGTGGCCGTTATGACATCCACAATTTCTGAACATAGTAAAAAGACGTGCCAATATGGACTACCAGGTGGAATATGGTGAGCCATTTAAACGACATCATTTTTGACTGGCTGATCTAACAATGTTAGAATTTCGAAGAATGTTTTCTGTCAGGGGCACTGGTTTGTTTGGTTTGTCAGTCTTCCCGATGTTTACATTTTCCAACTTATCATTAATTTCATGTATGGTTATGTGCTTTTCATTGTGAGCTTTACAAATGACCAGCTTCATTACCAGGGGGATAACGTCCTCTAGCAAGTCATGATTACATCTGGGGAAGTAAGGCAGTGCATCAAATGTACAGTCACCATAGACACCGTATGAAGCAGAACTCCCTTTGTCATTTTTCAGTCTATGTGGTAATTATGTACTTCGGTTGTTCTAAGAACAAAACTGTCCTCACAAAACTTCTGTTGTATCTCTGAATGTGAGGCCATACAAAATCAACATATTCGGCCAGTATTAAAAGACATTGAAAACCGCCCAATCATATGAGCAGAGAGGTTGTCACATGAAATGGTTGCTAGAGCAGCATGAATTGTGTGCTCTACTCCATCAAGACAGATGGTGAAACCCTCCGTGGATAGCATCTTCAGGTCAGCTATCAAGGGTTGTAGTATAGTTTCAAGCCCGCCCTCTTTTAAATGTGAATGGTGAACTATTAAGGCTAAATGAATGTGAGTCAGCTTTCAGCTAAATTTTACACTTATGTTCCCTACTGCAGTATATAATAAAAAGCACAGATTTTCTTCTTATTTCTTTTAGCACCAAGTGGGTTCACAATTTCAAACGCATCTTCATAAAAAGAAGTCTTAGAGCTCGAGGGTGAGCTTTGAAAAATGAATGCTCTTTAAAATACATGCCATCAATATTATCAGTCAGAACATCGTCAGCTTGTTTTCTGTGGTTTCCCAAAACCATCTGTTCCCACATCCTCCACCTGACAATAGTTTTTTAATACCTGCGTGATGGGAACATGAGAATAATTACCCATTTTCATTCCTGAACGGTGAAGTTACTGTGTAACTGATCATTTTTGATTTGCAGTGTTCTTTTATCATAAATGGTGACCGAATTAATCACATGCTATCCGGAAAAGTCTGAAGTAGACAAAACCTGCTTAAGTTCTGGACATTCACTGATGTGGAAACCATTCTTATCCAAATGATAAGAAATAGATGAGTAATATTTTTGTTTGATAAAACACAACAAAAATTTTAGATCTTCAGTAGTGTCTTGCTGGACAGAGAGGGAGAGATTATTCTTTTCAGTACACTTGAGAATGAAGCTAAACAAATGGTTTCTTAAATTCTCAAGCAAACTATTCATACTATTTGGTGTGGGCTGCTGAACTGTGTTTGTGTGTGTTCAACTTCTGTGTGTCTGCGTTCTTCAAAATGTTCTTCAGTTACCTCAAAGCAGTCTTGTGTTTTCGATAAACATGCCTTGGAAAAGGCTGACTGGCAATTACTTATCCCACAAGTTATGCTGGAATAAGGTTCAAGTCCAACATGCTGAATGCGTTTCCTAAGTGTGAAGGTATGTCTTTGAACATTTTGAACATTCATGCGGTCCAGGCATGTTGAGTAAAGGTGCTTGATGGAGTGACAGTCACTGGCAGGGGTGTGTCTCCCTGCACGATGATGTTTGCAATACGACTCTGGAGAAACATCAATGTCTTTCTGAGGTATGCAGGATATGTCATGTTGAACACAAAGTGGTGCAGAAGGCTGCGACGTAGGTCGCATCCAGCGAACTGCAGGAACAAACCGTAATTCCTTCGACTGTCACAACACTATGACACTTTCTGAAGAGGGCAGTTTTCCAATCCTGGTCCTTCATTGGAATGATTGGGTATGGAGTTAGAGGACTATTCTACATAAGAGTGAAAAAATTGTTAGTATATATATTGAGATGGAACTGATATGGAACTGACATACAGTGATTCAAAAGACCATTAACTTGTGTTATGCATGGCGTCAGGTATTTACCTCTCCAAGAATGATGAAATCTTCAGTTTTCTCCTTGATGACTGATGGCAAGAAGAGAAGTCCTACCTTGAAGTCAATTCCTAGGTAATAGAGATGGTACAACTAAGTGCAAATGCACTTATCAAATTTCGATTGATAATAATATATTGATATAATAGTGCAGGCAGGACGGTGGTGGTTAATCCTTGAGGAGTTTCAGAATTTCAGGAAGAACACAGGTGAAGTTCTCAGTGAAGCGTTGGCAGATGCTGGCTGCAGAGGGACGCATAGCATCAACCTCATCGCACAACTGACAAGAAAAGACAGACATTTTATATGAATAATTGAAACTTTGACAAGTTTAGCATAAATTGCTTTAATTTATCCCATCCATAGCTGAAGCTGGCATCAGATTTAAACCTGCAATGATTAATTGAATACTTTATTAATAAGTTATTTACCAACTATTTTGATAATTATTTAATTAATTTGAGTTTTTCTTTTTTTAAGAAAAAAGCAAAAGTTTTCTAATGCTAACTTCTAAATTGCGAAAATTGAGACATTTTATAAACCAAGTAAATGGACATAAAATTACATGATAATGAAAATTACTGTTACAAGAAAGAATTGCAAAAACTGAGAAGATTACGAACAGATTAAGTAATGAATGAATCCAGAAAATAATCAACAGATAAACTGACAATGAAAATAGTGGTTAGTTGCTGTCTTAATGTTCTTACTCCTGCAGATGTCCATAGGAATGGATATCTCTTAAAGAGATCCTCTGTAGACATTCCTTCTGCTATTTCTCGACGTCTCCATGCAAACGTTTTAATCATGCACTCTTTCACCAGCGTCGTGTCGGGATGATGCTTTCTGTACTCATCTAGCAGCACCTTGAAATGAGCCTCAGTGGAAGCTGCTTCTTCCCCCAGGATATATCAGCGATTACTAATCATATGCACATGCTGAGGGTGTGAGGGCGTACTAGAGATGGCTTCAGTCGTTTCAGGCATGAGTGTGTGGATTCTTCTGTGGTCTTCAATTTTCTTGCTTGTCCAACTTTTCTTTGACCCGTTTTACTTCCTCATTGCTGATTAGTGGAGCCCGTTCTGCTTTGAATTTTCTCTTGTGGCTGTAACAGGTATGCTAGTTGTTCCAAATGGATATCATTAGTCAGCTATGCATACTTTATGTTAATCTGTAATCTTTTAAAGAAGGAACAAAGGAGAGGTACTTACATAACCAGTCCTGTGTACATCCCTTAAGAAAGGATACTGCACAATCAGTGCTTTGACGACCTGGATGTAGTCTGAGTGGGTTGGATACCTGTCTCACACATGACAAAACAAAACACATTACTTTGATAACTTGTCCTTTCTTGGGGGCTTTTTTGTCCTTAGATTCTGCTTAGAAACTATTGTGATTAAATAGTATGTTAGAGACTAATGTCAGATTAATGTACCTGAGGCTGAATTTTTCAAATAAATTGGGGAAAAAAAGAAAAAAAAAGAAACACACACTTGCCAAATTTTACGCCATATGTATTAACACAGCCAAAGTGTCTGTAGTTGTGAAATTATAAAAACTGGATACAGAAGTCTAGCCCAGGCCTGAGGACATGTGATGTATAATTTTATTCTGTTAGGGCATTATTTATATTATGTGTAATATTTGGAAGGGAACCCTTACATTGTGTATTGTGACAGCATTTCATAAAGAGTCCCAATTATAATGTTGCGGTACTTCTCTTCTTTGTGGACTGGTTCTTTGGTGTCTTGTGGGAATTGTGGAACAGAAATGACTGGTAAAACCGTGAAACACCAGTCAGTGTCAGACTGCTGTTGCTAAGAGTTAACGACAGATGTGAGCCCCTTAGCAACACAGGCTAGTTAGCTTAACTCTCTGACCGTTGACGGTGCTGCGGGGCATGTACCCCTAAAGTTGAAATGGTACAAATTTGTACTTTCCTTTGATTAAAATCACTTTGAGCGGGAAACCGATCCTTGCTTGGCTCGTGCAATAAAGCTAGCTTGCAAATGATGTTTTTGATAACTACATTTACATATTAGCAGTGCAGATTTTTTTATGTTTTTGTGTAGCTACTGCCATTAGTAATACTTGGATACTGGTAATATTTAGATCAAACTTAGCTAACGGCCCATGTTAAAATCAGCTCTTTAGATATTTGCTAAATTTAGCTCATTGAAAATCAAAATAACATTTATATGACCTCTAAATTTTTTAGCCTCCTCCTCTGAAATGTCAATACCTCCTTCCTCTACCAACCTTTTAAGAGCTCCTCCGTCACAGACTCCTGAGAGCCATGCTTGACTTCGTGTTCATCTCTATTCACTTTAGCACCGAAGTCTGAGGCAGCAACATCCGTCTTTGGCCTTTAGCCTGTGGTATTAATATGTGGTTGCTTAGCAACCACTTTGCTATCTTGCTATCTACGTATATTGATTGGCGCATTTTATGTCGCTGTGTGTTGCATTAAATAAATACTTAAATAAATAAAAGCTTGACATCAGGATTTACAGTGAGTTTAGAAGAACTCAACTCAACTTTCATGTAAATATACAGCCTGAGGTGCTTCACATAGCAGGAAACTTCTTAAAAAAGTTGATACTGCCACGATGTTGTAAAAGCTTGTTTGAACCCGTAAGTAAAGAGAATTAAAACAAAATACACAACAATAAGTTAGATTTTCAAGGCTAAAAATGACATTAAAACAAGAACATGTTAAATAATAAATAAAACTTCATAAAAGAGAGATTATAACTATAATCAGATATGCTACTAATAAATAAACATTATTATATAATTATTAAATTTACACAAATAATTATTTTAATAATTATAATACAGTATATAATATGACTCTAAATGCTTTAACTACTTTACTGTTGGTTTTAGAAATATAATAGAAATAGATATATTTATATTTATATAAAATAATATAATATATATATAATTTATATAATATAATAGAACTAAAAATAGAAATAAATACTAATAACATTTATTGTATATGAGCTACACATTTTTAATTCTGTAAGTACCCTTAGGGTTGAAATAATACATATTTGTACTTCATAATGTTTTGAACCCCTTTTAATAGTCTAAAGGTGCACTTCTGGCCCCTTAAAGACCAAAAATGTACTTTTGAGAGAACATTGTTAAAAAATGTTCCTATAGGCATAAAAATGTCCTTGTCTCGTACCTCTGAGACAGGCAGGCAGACAGTCGGAAGTGGCTCCATTGTCAGTTCCAGGTCTAAATAGAGGTCTACGATGAGACCTTACGGTTGTTTGCAGGCATCATTTTCCTGTTATCTTGCCGTGAACTGCACAGCAACGTTGTTTGTTTCGCGTTGTCGTGGCGATGATGTTTGCACAGTGATGTTTTGTCGTTTTCAGTGAGATTTATGTGGTTGTGCAGCAGTGATTAAAATGCAAGATCATCCTCGGTAAACAACTGTTGATGAATAATGTATGTTTACTTTTATCATTAGACAACCACTGTAGCTGTAATAATCATTTGTTTATATCTTGGAATCTACATATATTTTCATTTACTTATGATTATTTATTTTCAAGATCTCAATTACATGTGCCCCTTGTTTTCCAGAATGTGCCCCCATAAAAAATCTTTGGCTTGCCCTGTTTTAAGCCGCTACAGACTGGCTTGTTTCAGTGTCAGTGATCCAGATTTGATTAACTTCAACATTAACCTGTAAGATATTAGTGTCAGTATCATCCTTTACCCAGCTTCTGCATCACATAATTTAGATATTATTTGGACCTTTTAGAAACATTTATTTAAGGTCCAGGTAAATGACCTTGTCACTGTGAGCTTTAACCCAGCTGACAGTTTGCATCAGCAGATGGACTTCTCTCAGTCGGCTGTGTGTGACCTCAGTAAGGCATTTTCATGGAGTGATATTTAGCTGCATGATTAGGAAACAACTGGGTCAACCATCTGCTGACCACCATGAGTAGAAGCTCAGAATTAAATGCTTACAAATGGAGCATGTTATAGCTCTGTTGGTTGAAATGACCATTTTCAAGGCCAATATTATTTTAAAGCTTATCTGCAATAACTCAGTGCTCTAACATCTTATAGAGTCTTTATCTTTAAGAAGAACTCTGATTATTTATGCAACCAGATTCTAAACAATTGGGTTTCTGTGTAAAATGTAAATAAGACCAGAATTAAATGATTTCCAGATCTCATTAGTCATCATTTCATATTTTATTCCCAGTAGAAGATAGACAACATATCAGGTGAAGAAAATATGAGCTGATAGTGAATCTGATGGCAGCAACATGTCTGGAAAAAGTAGTTCCAGGGTGACGTTTGGCACGGTGTAAAAAGTAGTTCCAGGGTAAATCCTCTTCTGATGATATTCTACACTGTAGGTGGTGGATCTTCAATGTCTGAGGAACATTTTTCTGAAATTGTTTCACAGTTTTAGATCCAGTGTCTCACATTGGTGAAGCTCTGTCCATCTTTCCATCTGAGAGACTCTGCCTCTCTGAAAAGCTCCTTTTATACCAGTCGTGTTACTGACCTGTTACCAGGTAACCTGGTTAATTGTCAAATGCTCCTCCAGGTGTTTCTTTGTTCCAGTTTTTTTTTTTAGCCTTTTGTTGCTCCTGTTCCACATTTTTCCGGACATGTTGCTGCCATCAGATTCTCAGATTTTACGTCACATGGTGAAATGTCTCAGATTCATCATCTGAAATTTTGTTTATCCTCTACTGGGGATTTAATATAACCTGATGATATTTGGAAATAACTGGATTCTGTTTTTATTTACATTTTACACAGCGTCCCAACTTCAATGGAACTGATCTTTCTGATGCATCTCATAGAAATCTTTCAACCACATTTCATGGTTTCAGCACCTGTCATCATGTTACCTTAATGTGAAACATGTTTTACCGCCCAACTAAAAGGAGCCTGAGCAGAAAATTTCTAAAATAAGCTCAACGTGTATGTATCTGAAAGTCATCTGTATGAGTC
Organism: Rhadinocentrus ornatus; assembly: GCA_037177495.1. Lineage (NCBI taxonomy): Eukaryota > Metazoa > Chordata > Actinopteri > Atheriniformes > Melanotaeniidae > Rhadinocentrus > Rhadinocentrus ornatus. The sequence goes on along the minus strand of JBAMHW010000022.1, from coordinate 26,204,003 downwards.
AGCCAGCAGGGGTGTGTGGCTGTATTTTTGCTGATGTTTTTATTTGCTGGGATTTCCATCATCTCTTCTGATTTAGCTGCGTGTGGGATGCTTTTGTTCTGCAACACTTTGGGAGCGAGTGTGCATAAACCAGCCAATCACAGCGCGTGTGCCACTTTTACACTCACGCACACACATTTCTTTTGTTAGAACAACTTAACGACTTCAATCTGCTGATGTGAAATCTGTGCATGTGGGTATTATGAGGATGTGTTCATTTGATGGAATGTAACCACAGTAAACAACTAGTTAATTAGGTGGTTTTTTTTCTGATTTACAATTTAAGGATTAAAGCAAACAGTGTAAGTTATAAAATATATAAATCAACAAGATATAGAACAGTAAATAATCTATAAAGAATAAAGTGCAGGTGGACCAGGCAGTTGTGCACAAACAGAGAAACAACAGATTAATGTTAAAAAAAAAATAAAAAAATATCAATGAACAGCAACAGCAGCTGAAGACACGCCTACATGTGTCCGTCTGACACCGGGGCCGTCTCCAACTACGTCCACAAGGACATGGAACCAGTTTCATACTTAAATATGTATGAATGTTCTCCATTAAAACCTCTCCTTATCCCTAGCTTATGGCTGACGCATGTTCAATTGAATATGTGTCTTTATTGTTGTTTATTAAGCAACGCATTGACATGTACAGAATTTCAGTAGATCCTCTACTAATTTAAACTGCTTCCGCTTTTGACACAAATTACCACATTTAGATAAACCGTGAGTTCTGCTACCCCTCATGTTCTCCAGCCAAAACAAACCAAAAATCCTGACTGACTTGATGCAGTCTGACGTAAACCTTCTTGAAGGTAAAAATTCTCATTATCTCTTCCTCTACTTCTATCACTTAAATGACACAACACACATCAAATATCTGAACCAAAGTTTAAACAATAGTGCAAATAAAAACACATCAATGAATGTCACTGAGATTAATTATTTTTTAAATTATGTCAGATGTGGTGGAAGTGGCAGATGTGGTGGACATGGTGGATGTGGCATCATCAGTTAAGGAAAGATGTGTTTATATTGAAAACATGAAAATAAATGGTGACATTTTGATATTTGTTCATTGTAGTTCCCGGTTTAAAAAAACAATAGTATTTCCCGGTACATGGATGCTCCATATTTATAAAACGTCCAAAAGATAAAAATAAATAAAAAGCAGATACATCTAGACTGGTCTCTGTGTGGACATGGCCTCATTCTACTGAAGAAGGCACTCCACCATGTTACCCAGCCTTCTTTACAGAGGCGGAGCTAGAGTGGAGTACAAGGTGGCACTGGCCTCTGAAATCTGATTGGACACCCCAGGTGCCACCTCAGGATGATTGACAGATCACTGTAGAAGGACAGAAACATCTTTCCAGACATGCATGGATCACCAGTATCAGTACACCAGTTTGAAGTAATTTTCTAATTATTCATCCTATAAAAATATTGACAAGTGGCTGCACATTTCTAAAAGTGATTTAGTCCTTGTGCAGGTACAACTACTAATGTTATGTAAGGCTATTAACACGATGTTAGCATGAGACTACAAAGCAGTGCTAATGATAGCACTAGATTAGTTTTAAGATAATGTGTGGAAACCAGGTCATATGTAGTTTTCAGTAAGTCTATTTAAGGACTACACATCAACTTATTTCATCAAGATTTTTATATTGAAGCTAAAAATACACTATAAAGATGCTAAAAGAGATTCTCAGTAGCCACGTTACTTAGCACTGACTAAGCTAGCCCTACATGATCCATTTTAATTTTACCTGGAGGCCAACAAGGTTGCTAGCTGGTTTTAAAGTAGCTACAGCATGAAAATGTGGAGAAATAGATTCTGGAACCAGTCTGGTTTAGTAGAGAGATATAAGAATGAAGAGAGAGAGATTTCTGACATTTTAGTAAAGAGACAGGACACAGATCAAGTGAAGAAAGACCCCAGACCCAGTATCAGCAGCCCCACAGCTCCCAAAGTGGATCTACCCACAACAGGATCCAGTCTACCACCACCGGACAGTAGACCAGAACTGATCCCCCTACTACCACACCAGGATCCTGTCTACCACCACCGGACAGTAGACCAAAACTGATCCTCCTACTACCACACCAGGATCCAGTCTACCACCACCGGACAGTAGACCAGAACTGATTATCCTACTACCACACCAGGATCAAGTCTACCACCACCGGACATCAGACCAGAACTGATCACCCTACTACCACACCAGGATCCAGTCTACCACCACCGAACAGTAGACCAGAACTTAGCAAAGCTTGATTTTGCCAACAGTTGTTTTGTCCATTATATGTGCAAAAGCTGACTCTGCTGGTGAATGATCACCAAACTCTTTTAAATCTGCGGCCAACATTCAAAAACTTAGCTTATGTTAGTCAGGATGGACAAGAAACCTTCTGTCCCCCTGTCCTCTGTACTGTGTTCTGGCTTACCAAGTGGCTCTCTGGACAATGGCTCTTTATACATGACTGAAATGCTGCAGAACTAACTTGTGTTTCTAAATGTAGATTTAATACCAAATGCAGGTTTTTAGCAAGGCAAGGCAAATTTATTTGTATAGCACATTTCATGTACAAGACAGTTCAAAGTGCTTTACACAAAACATAAAAACATTACAGAAGGTGCAGAAAAAAATACATGTATTAGAAAAACAAAGATTAAAAATGATAAAATTGATTACATAAAAAATAAAGATAAAGAAATAATTTAAGATTTCAGTGTAAAAGAACCAGCTGCAGATCTGGGCCTAGTAAGAACTAGTGAACTGCAGTAGAGAACAGGTGGGTCTTCAACCTGGATCTAAATAAACTGACTGTTTCAGCTGATCTGAGTCTTTCTGGGAGTTTGTTTCAGACATGTGGAGCATAGAAGCTGAATGCAGCTTCTCCATGTCTGGTTCTGACTCTGAGAACTGATAGGAAACTGGATCCAGATGACCTGAGGATTCTGGTAGGATCATACTGGGTCAAGAGGTCTCTGATGTACTCTGATCCTGAACCATTCAGAGCTTTATAGACCAGCAGCAGAACTTTAAAGTCTATCCTCTGATGGGCCGGCAGCCAGTATACAGCATCTAGCCTAGCTGCGCCCTCCTGGTGGGCCGTTTGGGACCCACTGGTATAATGGATCAGGTCTCCTCACCCTGATTTGTGAATACACACATTACCATATGACTTCCATGATATATTTTCATTAATCATAAAACCCCAAATCTTCATTTGTCTTCCTCTGTCAGTATTTACACCTTCAGAGCCAATGAAATTTCAATGTTCTATTACTAAATATCATGAAAGATGTTTTATTAAAATTTAGGGATCATTTATTTACAATAAAATGCTGTTCAATTAAAAGAGGTGGCCTGGAAAGATAAGACTTTCTTAATCCCACAACAGGGAAATTTGTGTGTTGCTACAGCTTAACTACAAAGGAGCTATGGTGAGTTTCAGATATTTTTTGTGTTGTAGAGGATGGCATTTCAGGAGTTGAAACAAATTCATGCTAAATTTTGTAGCAACAGTTTTACAGCATATTTTGTAGATGATAGATTATAAACCACTTTATCCTCCTTGTTTATGAAGATTCTGGCAGTTTTCCAGCCTTACATTTAGAGGATGCTGCAGGATGGCCCATCTGATGTATTGAATAATTACCCACTCAATGGTTTATCAATAACGTCTTACCAGTAAACTGCAATGTGACTAAGTATTACTCGTGTTGGTAATCGGTATCACCAAGCAATCAAAAACAAGTACTCGATTTGAAAAAATATGGTGTAGGTCCATCCCTAATCCTGATGAACAAACCATAAATTACTTACACATGTTGTTTATGTTCTACTAAGGAATAAAGTGTGGGATGGTGAGATTTGGCTGCTGATAGTGGTATAGATGGATGGATGGTGAGATTTGGAAATCTTTTTTTTTTTTTTTTTTCTGGAATTGGGGCTGTAAATACCACCTAATGAACAATAACACAGCCAAGATAATAAATTAAGGTTATAAAAACTGAGCCATGAGGCAGAAACTAAATCTACTCTCTGAATTAGCAGCTTTATCTCAGCTGTGACCAGACCAAACATCTCTTTGGTCTGAAGCCACATTATTTTCAGCGAGAAGAGGTTTCCTTCCTCTTTTCTACAGTGTAATTTGGTTTTTATTAACACTGCGTGTCAAATCAATACTCTCACTGATACTACTTAAGCTAAATGTGAAGACGTCTCATTGTTATCTAAAAGACAGTTATGGAACGTTCCCACCAGACTAAAATGTTTTCACAACGTCATTTAGTTAGTAATGATATTACACAGGGAAAAATACTCAGTCCTATCACACACCCCTTGTCCTCGCCATGCAGAATCGTGCTCTGCTGCTTCTCTGACTGCCAGCTAAGAAGCTGCTAAATTGATGAGGAGCAGCGAGAGGAGAAAATCTCCTCGGCTGAGCCGGAAACGTTTGCTGACGGGAGTAGTTGTCATCTTACTCTGCTGTGAATCTGTCAGGTTGTTCAAGGTTTATTCACTCTTTAATCCTTTGTTAGATCAGTGAGCCAGGAAGAAAATATCTCCCAGTAACAGATGGGAATTTTTTATTGCGTAATGTGCAGCCGGGAATCCTCTGTGTAGAACAACAGCGTTTCCTTCTTCCTTTTTCCTTTAAAAGAAGGCCTATGGCTACATAAAGAAAATGCAGTAAATTTTGGTTTACAAACACTAAATCAGGGGTAGCCAACCTTCCACAATGGCTCTAGCTACGTGGCAAAAAACATGTCTATCCTCTTTTATGAAGGTTTTATGTTTTTCTTTTAAAACCTAAACATAACAAATATCCTGGTGGCTCTTCATGAAAATATATATATTAAGTTGCCTTTTTGAAAAGGTCTCATAACATCTGCGTCTCTAAAGGAGTTTTATTTAGCTGGCTGAGGGAATAATGGCTCTTTGGATTGTAAAGGCTGCAGACCCCTGAACTAAACACATAAACACATTTAGCAGCAGTTTTTCCTTAAAAGTTAAAATATTTTTTCATATATATAAAACCACTTATTAGATACACCTTATGGTGCCCCTGGACACATCATCAGTGATGTAACCTGGGATCACAGGGGGTTTCGGGTC
>JBAMHW010000022.1:26175008-26185236 GCA_037177495.1 Rhadinocentrus ornatus | reverse complement strand
TGGCTGTTCCTGCTGCAGTGTATCGACCCACTGCTTCTCCAGTACGTCTCCCAGAGGTTTATCATGGTGAATCATCCAGTTGTGCTGGATTCCTCCTGCAGTGCGATCTGTTTTTTTCCTACCACCCAGAGCTGCAGGACGGAGAACGAATCGCAACAGTCATCTCCCTCCTGGTCGGTTGAGCACGCGAATGGGCTACAGCAGTCTGGAGTCGAGGTGGTGAAACTCTCGCTTCTTATGCACGTTTCCTGACATTGTTTCGCTCCGTTTTCGATCATCCTCCAGAGGGTCGAGAAGGAGGAGAGAGGCCCCTCCGGTTACAACAAGGCTCTCGGGCTGTGGCGGATTACGCATTGGACTTCCGTAATGTCGCTGCTGCGAGCGGGTGGAATGAACCGGTGCTGATTACAGCTTTTCGTCCGGGGCTGGGGTCTGAGATCAAAACTGAACTGGCCTGTCGGGATGACACCTTCTCCCTCGACAACCTCATCTCCCTGGCTATAAGGCTCGATAATCTCCACCGCGAGAGACACCGTACTACCAACCGACTATCAATGAAGGAGGGCCTGGAGGAGGAGGAGCCGATGCAAGTGGGACACGCCCGGCTCTCTGCGGCGCAGACGGGAGAGGGGCTTTGCATGTACTGCGGAGAGGGAGATCACATCCTACCCGACTGCCCTCATGTTCCTCGGGCTTTAGGGGGTGAAAGAGGTCGGCGTAGCACTGACACAGGGGTGAGTGTTTCTCCACCCTTCTATTGCACTGACCAATTCACAGTTCCAGTAACTGTTCATGCTGGTGATTTGGGTTTTCCGGTCTCAGCCTTAGTAGACTCTGGGGCAGCAGGCAAACTCATCTCTCCTGAACTGGCCCGAAGGCTTCAGCTGCCGTTCCATCAACTCCCCCCCCCAGTTGCCGTTCAAGCGATAGATGGGAGGCCTATCAGTGGGGGCTCTGTTACCCACTTCATCAGTCCCCTGACGCTCACAGTGGGGACTCATCGGGAGGAGTTGGTCCTCTATATCCTGCCTCCATCTCCTTGTTCTCGGACTTCCATGGCTTACTGAGAACATGCCCGCCATTCACTGGAGAACCCGGGAGTTGGGCTTTCCCTCACCTCCACCAAATCTCCGCTCTGGGACTTTAGATTGTGCTTCCACATCTGTAGAGAGCCCCTCCACGGGACCCAGGCTTGCAGTTCCCAGGGAGTACCAGGACCTGAGGGCGGTGTTCAGTAAGGTTCGTGCCACGTGCCTTTCACCTCATCGGCCGTGGGATTTTGCCATCGACCTGTTACCAGGTACCACGCCGCCCAGGAGCCGCATCTGTCCGCTTGCTCAGGCTGAACAACACGCCATGAAGACCTATATCGAGGAGGCCCTTAGACAGAAGTTCATCTGTCCATCCTCCTCGCCTGCAGCTCCTGGCTTCTTTTTCGTGGAGAAGAAGGATGGGGGTCTCCAGCCATGTATAGACTACCACGGATTGAACGACATCACGATCAAGTACCGCTACCCTCTTCCTCTGGTCCCCAGTGCCTTAGACCAACTACGTGGGGCCTCCATCTTCACTAAGCTGGACCTGCGCAGCGCCTACAACCTGGTGCGCATCAGGGTGGGAGACAAGTGGAAAACCGCATTCAGTATCCATTCAGGCCACTTTGAGTACTGCGTCATGCCATATGGGTTAGCCAATGCCCAGTTGGTATTCCAGTGTCTCATTAATGACGTCCTGCGGGACATGCTGGGGAAATTTGTGGTTGCTTACATTGATGACATCCTAATCTATTCTCAATCTAGGTCCCAACATACTCAGCATGTTCGGCAGGTCCTGGAACAACTGCTGGCCCATCAGCTGTACGTCAAAGCGGAGAAGTGCGAGTTCCATAGGTCGACCATCACGTTCCTGGGTTATGTCACCGGTCAAGAGGGAGTGAGAATGGATGAGGTTAAGGTCGACGCTGTCACCTCGTGGCAAACTCGCCGCACCATCAAGGAGCTACAGAGATTTTTGGGTTTAGCTAACTTCTATCGTAGGTTCATCCGTAGTTTCAGTTCAGAGGCATCTCCCCTCACGGCCCTTCTAAAGGGGAGACCAAGGGCTCTCATGTGGACACCGGCCGCTCAGGAGGCTTTTGAGAGCCTGAAGCGGTGCTTCACCTCGGCTCCGATATTGGCCCTGGCCTTGCCTTTGTGGTCGAAGTAGATGCAAGTGACTTGGGTGTGGGGCCCATTTTCTCTCAACGTTCAGGTGAGCCCCCTAAACTCCACCCTTGTGCCTACATCTTCAGGACGCTGAGAGAAACTATGATGTGGGAGACCGTGAGCTACTTGCAGTAAAACTGGCACTTGAGGAGTGGCGACACTGGCTTAAGGGGGCTCACCAACCATTCCAGGTTCTCACTGACCATCGTAACCTGGAGTACCTCCGTACAGCCAAACAACTTAACCCGCGTCAAGCCAGGTGGGCCCTGTTCTTTTCACGCTTTAACTTTGCCATCTCTTATAGACCCAAGGCGACGGGATAGCCCTCACACCAAACCAATGGAGCCTGCTACCATTCTACCGGCTTTGGCCTTTATCTGCCCTATCATGTGGGACTTTGATGCAGAGATTCAACATGAGCTGCGGCGGACGCCTGCACCACCGGAATGTCCAGCTCACCGGACATTTGTCCCTGAGAATCTCCGTGACAGAGTTATCAGGTGGGCTCACACATCCATGTCCTCAGGTCATCCTGGAGCAAAGCGCACAACCCACCTGATAGTCCAGAAATACTGGTGGCCTCACCTGGCCTCTGATGTTCTCCAATACGTTCGTTCATGTTCCCTCTGTGCTACCACCAAGTCTCCGCGTCATCCTCCAGCAGGGAAGCTGATGCCCTTACCTGTTCCGCAAAGGCTGTGGTCCCACTTCGCGGTGGATTTTGTTACGGACTTGCCTGTTTCAGAGGGGCATACGGTGATCCTGGTGGTAGTGCACCGCTTTTCCAAGTTTTGCAAACTCATCCCCTTTGCTAACCTTCCTACTGCTCTCCAGGTTGCTGAGGCCCTGTTTAGCCATGTCTTCAGGAATTTCGGCCTCCCGGAGGATATCGTTTCCGATCGGGGTCCGCAATTCATCTCCAGGGTTTGGAGGTCTTTCTTCCGCCGCCTTGGAGTCTCGGTGAGCCTGACCTCTGGTTACCATCCCGAGTCTAACGGGCAGGCTGAACGGACTAATCAGGAGTTGGGGAGGTTCCTGCAGGCCCACTGTTCCCGTAAACAACATGATTGGTCCTGTTTCCTACCTTGGGCGGAGTACGCCCAGAACTCCCTGAGGAACGCCTCTACGGGTCTAACACCGTTCCAGTGTGTCCTGGGACTTGTGTCCTGGGACTAACTGAGCCAACTCGGATCTGATGTGAGCTAACTGGCTAACGGAGGTAGGCGGGCTAAAGCTAAGGCGCACTGTTAGCCAGCTAAAATCCGTGTTTGTGCTGCACTCTCACTTCTTGCTGCGGATTATGGATACATGTCAATCAAAAGGACACGCCCCTAATTATGCAGAATTTCAAGATAAACGGATGAGTTAGAAAAAAATTCACCCCCCTCACTGTTGTCATGAAGGTAAACTTGACCTATTAATCCTACAATGGATCTTTGTACCAGGCTTTAAACATGTTTATTTCTGCTGTGAAGTTGGTCTTTTTAACATGGGAGTCTATAGGGATTTGCTCTGTTTTGGAGCCAGCCCCTAGTGGATGAGGGGTGAACTGCAATTTGTTTCACCACCAGAGGTTGTTGCTTGGATACTACAGTAAAAAAAACTCAAGTGCCTTCGCCAAACGTAACCATGGCGAATGGCGTCCAGCGCCATGAAACAGGAAGTACTTGTAACTGAGCCAATGTACTCTTGATCTCCACCAAACTCGGCAGGTAGGACAGTGGTCAGGCCTGGAACTGATTCAAATTGACATATGCTGGAAATATCACTCTATAGCGCCCCCTATAATTATTTAATCTATCTTCCCCAACCACTGCTTTGACTGACACAGATGATATAACATGTCAGGACATACAAAATAGCCTCTTAATGTCCAGATGTTGTCAACTCCATAGCCCCGCCCCCTGGTAACAAGAAATCCCATCATTTTAACTCGTTGATACCTGTAAAACCAATTCAAATGCATTAATATCATCCTTCATTATCCCATGGTTAAAAATATGACTGACGTCTTGCAGCATCATGATTAAAATGGCTTCCTGTGATGTTTAAATCCTTTGACATGAAACAGGAAGTGGCTCTAACTCTGCTTTCACTTGACCAATGGAGGTAATATTTTTCTGTTGTAATTAGAGTTCCAACCTGAACATGAAAAATGACTATAGTGCCACCTAGTGGCCATGTGGAATTTCCCGCTTGATAAAATCATGCTACCATGTTTTGTTAGAAACAAGGTCATGAATGCCTCAGATGTCATCACAGATCAGACTGAGATGCCAGTTGATCTTCTAATGAGGAAAATCACCCTTCAATGCAGAAAACTTCTGAAAGAATGGGCATACAGCTGCAGCCGAGAGCAAGCGTACTGTGGGAGGGAGCCTGTTGTGGCAGGTCAATAGGCTGGAGAGGCACCATAGGTGCAAGGGCCTTCATTGCTGCTTGCAGCTATAATTTTACTTGCACATACGATCACAAAAAAAAAGGTTAAAAAAAAACAAAAACAAAAAAACAAACATATTCACTCCTTCACCATCAGGCAGGAACTCATTCCCTTCCCACCCTTTTCTGGTTGAGGACCATGACCTCAGACTTAGGGTTCATTGCAACTAAACTGGTCTGCTAGACTCAGTTCGACTGGGTGCAGAATTCTGAAGAATTTCTTCCCGTCCTTTGGTTTGGTTTGTTTCCGCACTGAACTTTACTGACGCAGACCAAACCACCTGGAAATAATCACTCAGTTACAACAGCTGCTCGCTAGGGGGGGATATTCCCCAATTGACAACAGTGCAAGAAGAAGGAAGAAGAAAGAGGACTAGATTCTGGCTCAAGGATTGGCCAGGACTGAAAATGACTTGTTCACTAAACAACGGAGCAACAATAAATTTATATAGTCTGATTTCTGTTTTTACGTGTCAGGGTTGGTTTAAAGCGGTACCAGTTTCTTTGCGCTGGTAATGTTTGGTCCACTTTAAATGAATTCTTGTCTCGGTGTATTCCATATCATATCAATCACAATGATGCCAGTAAGTTTTTTGACACTAGTAGAAAAAAATAATATGATGACGTCACACATTTCCAGCGCGATGATGTCATTTAACTCCGCCTCCCTTGCAACACAGGTTAGCTCAGTTGAGCGCATGAACAAGAAAACATGGCCAAGCAAAGCAGTGAAAAGCAATACTGTGCAATGTGGAGGATGTTGATTTGCTCCTTATGATTACAAGGCAGTGATATTGACAAAAAGAAAAAAACAGTTATTAAGATTATTTGTCACGTTTCTGCACTTCCGAAAGTAAATCTGGGCATATGCCAGAAGTAGACCCTTCGCCATTACTGCTTACATCAACAAATGCGTCAGCTACGTCATAGCATGATGTCATAGGCGTGCAATGCCATTCTTGAATTATAACAAAGAAGAACGTGACCCAGAAACAAATAAGGTGAGTGGTGGATATCCCGAAGTTTGGGTGTACCAATCAACAGATTTCAGCATGTCAAGCTCCACCTTTCTGGGTTGGATCAGTGAGACTGGGACCCCAGCGGGAGGATACCTAAAAAGTAGGACGGTTTGGGTCAGATATTCTGGTATCCTTCCCAGTTTTTGCTTGTGGAAACGCAAAACAAAAAATACATACTGACCTGTACCGAACCGAACCAGAGCCGTTGGTGGAAGCAGGGCTTTAGAGAAACTGGCTGTCATCTTGACCACTACACACTCAGATAATGAAGATCTTGGTATGAGAAGGCCAACAGAACCACATCATCTAGAAAAAGTAGGCCCCGAGGTTTCCAAACCAGACTTCTTCCTCACCCTGAATGCATCTTGAGATCCGTGAAGACCGTAATCATGATCGGTGGAGCTCTTTTTTATTTATTTAACCCAGAGTGATTGTTGAGTTTAATATTACGTAGAGGATCAACTGTGTTCATCAGAATGAAGATTTGAATTAGATCAGATCAGAGTGTTCGAACCAAGCAGAAAACAACCAAAATTAAAGCTGCAAGCAGCAATGAAGGCCCTCACACCTCTGGCGCCACTCCAGCCTATTGCACCGGTGCATCAGTCGCAACCTCCCTCCCGCAGCACGCTCTGACAAATTGTGTGAAATAAAATCAAATGGAAGCATGGTTTTAAGATTTACAGGAATCAACATGGCCACTAGGTGGCGCTATAGTGTTGTTGTTGTTTTTTTGTACTAACATGTTCAAGCTGGGACTTTAATGACAACTGCCAAATATCATGTCCTTTGATCAACTGAGTCCTGAGTTATAGCCACTTCCTGTTTCATGGCGAATAATTAAAACCTCACAGGCAACCAATTTAATCATGATCGTGCCAGAAGTCAGTCATATTTTGAAACCATTATTATTTATTTGGTTTATTGTTAATGTATGTGAAGTGTCTAGTTTGTTAAAAACTATTTTGTTTGCAGATGATACTAATCTATTTTTTTGTGGCTACAATTTGGAGGAGTTTTTGGAGACTGTTGGAAATTAACTTAATAAACTGAAGAGTTGGTTTAATGTAAATAAATTAACATTAAATTTAAATAAAACTAAATATATAATATTTGGGAATAGACCAATCAACACTAATAAGAAACTTGTGATAAATGAAATAGAACTTGAAAGAGTGTCAGAAATAAAATTTCTTGGTGTATTGATAGATGAAAGACTAAGCTGGAAGAAGCATATAAATTATATTAACTCAAAAATATGTAAAACAATTTCTGTTCTTTATAAAGTCAAAATATTTTTTAAATCAGTCATCATTGTTCACCTTGTATTGCTCCTTCATACATACATGACCTATTGTGTTGAAGTGTAGGGAACACATACAAGTCAACATTAAATTCTGTCTTTCTTCTTAAAAAAAAGAAGCCATAAAAATAATTACAAACTCCAGCTATACAGAACCAACCAATTCCCTGTTCATCAAATTGAAAATATTGAAATTTGAAGACCTGTTAAAATTCAAGATTCTTCAAATTATGTACAAAGTTAAAAATGAACAATTGCCTAACAGTATCCATAAGCTTTTCCAGTTAAGGGAGAGTAAATTCAGCCTGAGAGGAACACACATGTTTAAAAAAACAGCCGTGAGAACAAACACCAAACTTCAATGTATTTCCACAAGAGGAGTTCAACCCTGGAACAGCTGTAGTGAGGATATAAAAGCAAGTCGATCAATAGGAAAATTCAAACAAAAGATAAGAGATGAGATAATTAAAGGATATGAAGCTAATAATGATATCTGTTGAAAGCTATGTATGTTGTGTACTATGATTTATTGTGTGTAGTAACATTATGTGTTGTGTAACTGATATTGTAATAGGACATAATGTGTAATATTATTCAGAGATGCTGTAAAAGTGTCAGTATTTAAGTTGTTATTGACAAAAGGTTTTGGACTAGATAAGTGCTCAACTTCTTCCAAAACCTTTTTCGAACTTTGAAAGCTTCTTTTTGTTGTTTTTGTAACAAACATTTACTTTGTTTGAATTTTTTTTTGTTTGAAATAAAATAAAATAATAAAAATAAAAATATATTGTCAATTGTGAGTTTGGATGGTATGAATAAGTTTTAAGGTTTTAAAGGGTAAGAAAGATGTTTCTTCCTGCTTCCAGGGGGCAGAGCCATGGCGTTTAGAACATCTGAACATGTAGATGTGGTCATCATGGAATGGGCATCATACATGACCATTTTCATTCAGATATGTTGTTTTATGTATAACTTATATCAATTTTGTCATTCATGGCGAGATATCAAACTTTGAAGCCATGCCCCTGCCATGCCCATTCTCCTTTGAGAAAGATTTTGACAACTTATGATCACACATGCCTCTGGAAGCTTCAGAGTGATTTTGAGGTAAAGGAGGAGTTTGTTTAAATGAAAGGCAAAGAAATTGGCAAAAATTACTATGTTTTCTAAATGGCCGGCTTTCTGTTGAAATTAGCCTATAGGTTCAATGTGCAATTTTGTACATCCTGGCATGTTAAATCACTGTCGTGAAGTTCATGCATGTCGGTCCACATAGTGGGCAGGGCTGGTCGATTAAAGTATTGTAGGGGGCGCTATAAAGCCATTATGCAACTTTTCCAGGAAATGTCAATTTGGCTCAGTTCCATGTCTGACTACCATCCTCCCTGCCGGGTTTGGTTGAGATTGATGGTACAATGGGTAAGTTACAAGGACTTCTTTTTTCATGGCATCCGACCAATATTCGCTATGGTTACGTTTGGCGAAGGAATTTGAGTTTTTTATTGTGGTATCATGAAAGGGTTTGATCTGTTGTGAAGCACTTTCATCTTCACAATTCGGCATCTGAAAAAAATCACTTCCTGTTGAAAGTGGGCGGGGCTTAGAGAACCGAAAATATAGATTTGTTCAGACCCTGATTGATCCCTGTGAGTTTGATGGTGATTTAATGAAAATTGAGGGACTTATATTGATTTATGATGTCATGGCATCTTATCAAAGTTCGCAATGGCGCCATGCTCTTGCCCTGAAGCGTGGAGCAGCAGTTTTCACAGGATGTCATCACTAACTTGTTTTCAGGTGTTTGGCCCATTTTGACCCTGGTTGTGTTCAAAATGTCAGAGATGTGGGTCTTCGAGTAAAAACCATAACTTCCTGTTGCCAGGGGGCGTGGCCAATTCATAATCTAATTATTGACATGTAGATGTGTTCAGGATGGGACTAACATCATACGTGGCCATTTTGGTTCAGATAAGTTGTTTTATGTGGAAATTATATGACTTTTGTTTTTCATGGCGAGACATCAATCTTTGAGGCCCCGCCCCCACTATGCCCTTTCTCCTTTGAGAAGATTTTGATAGCTTTTCAAGACACATGCCTTCTGAACATCCTGAGCAATTTTGATGGCAGTACGATAAAATCTGCAGGAAAAGATAGATTATATGCAATCTATTATTAAGTTTTACATTTTTCAAAAGTAACGCCAAAATGGCCACTTTGACCCAAAATGGCCACCTTCCTGTTGGTTTTAGGTCATTTCTCAAAGACAATTTTTTGTTCGCCCGATTATTTAGAATATGTGTACCGACTTTCATAAAGATTGATGACATGCAGTGGCGGGGCATCATAAATAGGTGGCGCGCTCATTCAATTTTGCCCGAGCACCCCAAAATATGTAAATATACACATTCTTTTAGGGGGGTAGCCAAAATTTGGTGACTTTTCCAGTTGTTCCTGTCCCCTAAAATGATTGATTTGTCAGAGGAAAAAGAATTACAAGGAAAAAACATTTGCATTACAACATGTCTTTGCACCGCCTTCGGTGCTTGGACCTAAATATTCAGTTACCACATAAAAAGGACCGTGTTCTCTGTCAGGTTTTAACCCTGTGTGTGTTGTCATCCACAGCATCTCCTACGGTGAGGATCGTCCACTCAGGTCAGACCTGCAATGTGGAGGAGGAGCAGTACAGTGAGAGGGTCTACACCATCAGGGAGGGAGAGACTCTGGAACTGCAGTGTCTGGTAACTGGACACCCTCGACCACAGGTACACTTCAAATTGAGTAGTTTGCCTTAATTCTGCAAAATGATGGGATTCCAGCACGTCAGAAAACCAGTACACTGAAAAGAATTCAATTCAGCTTTATTTATACATCACCTATTTCTCTGCCTCCTGTCTGAAATGATGCACCCAAGATATATACAGGACTGTCTCAGAAAATTAGAATATTGTGATAAAGTTCTTTATTTCCTGTAATGCAGCTGCAAATAAGTATTTCAACTCCTGAGAAGTAGCCTTTGTTTGCAATTTCAGAGGTCAAACGTTTCCTGTAGTTTTTCACCAGGTTTGCACACACTGCATGAGAGATTTTGACCGACTCCTCCACACAGATCTCCTCTAGATCAGTCAGGTTTCTGGGCTGTTGCTGAGAGTTTGAGCTCCCTCCAAAGATTTTCTATTGGGTTTGGATCTGGAGACTGGCTAGGCCACTCCAGAACCTTGATATGCTTCTTACGGAGCCACTCCTTGGTTATCTTGGCTGTG
>JBAMHW010000022.1:26140219-26155312 GCA_037177495.1 Rhadinocentrus ornatus | reverse complement strand
TATATAAAACTAAACAAAAATAACTTGTGAATAAGTCCACTGGACAATTCAGTGACAGCATGCAGAGAATAAGTCAGGATTGTGTAGAGATAAGTGTGATCATGCAGATACGACCATGCCTTTATGGAGGCCAGAGGCAGACTTGGGCAGCCCAGAGACCCGGGCAATCAGCGGCAATCCCACAGCACGAACCCCAGCCACCTCACCTCTAAGACTGGTGCAGAGTAAGGCCCCAGCTAGAGCCCCCCGAACTTATTTCAGCTTTATTATCTTTACTACTTATTAACTTTAACATCGATGACCACAGTTATGCAGATGATACACAACTTTATGTCTGTCACCAGGCGACTGCATCCTAGACTAGTGTCTAGAATGTGTCTGGAGAAAAAATAAACACCTGGAGTAGGGAGAATTTTCTACATTCACATGAAGACAAAACTAAGATTAAACTTATTCTGTTTGGTAGCAAAGAGAAGAGCATGAACAAGCAAGAACATCTTGAGTCTAAAACTATCAACCAGGTTAGTAATCTTGGTGTGTTGATAGACGTCGATTTGACTTTTCAAAGCTGTCACTAAGACAGCTTTTTACCAACTCAGAAAGGTCAAGCCAGGGTCACTACAGGGTAGAGTACCCAGTTCTGCCACCCTGAGGGAAGAAACTCCTCTTGAGTCTCCTGTGTACACCTTAATGAGCCTTAGATGCCGGCCAGAGCACAACCACTCCAACACATCGTTGTTACGATAATGATGGTTTCTCATGATCAGGTGAAAAAGGTGCTGCCTCGCCTTCTTCACCTGGCTGTCAATGTGCAGAGTCCAGGATAGATCCTCGGTGATGTGCACACCCAGGTACTTGAAACTTCACACCCTCTCCACCAGAGTCCCATTAATCCTCAGAGGGGTGTTGTTCCTCTGTGCCTTCTTTTTATCATTTTAATTTAATTATTTTATATGATTTTGTATATTTTATAGCTTCACATGATTGTAATTGTGTCTGCACTCTGTTTTTGTTTGTACTTTCTCGTTACACGTTCTTTCTATTTGTAGAGCACATTGAATTGTTTTTATGTAAGAAATACACCATATGAATGGTGGCAGAACCTTTACATGTCCCCCTCTGATGTGTTGATGTTTCATTGGACCAGAACCAAACCAAAGCCCCAGCATAATCTACAGTTCATAACTACGTCTCTTCAGCTTCACTGGAACCTGGTTTTCGTCTGGCTTGCATTTCATCTTCAGTTCTTCTTCTCCTGTGTGGTTTTTATTTTTTTAGTTGGGCATTTTCTTTTTTTCAGCCATGTTGCTTTAAGTTTTCTGTCTTCATGCTTTAACGTCTTCCTCAGTCCACCTGGATGTTTCCCTTTTCCAACCTTCCTATTTTGTTCATTAGACGCAACTGACTGGGAACAAACAGTTTTATCATCCTGGTCCATGGTTAGACAATGTTTCCTGTCAATCAGCTGCAGCAGCTCTTTCATTCAGACAAATCTGCTCCTATCAAGTAAAAACATGCCTTCTTTTATCTTCTCTAGGTCTTCGTAAAGGTCGATTCTGGATCACACCAGACCCGTACCACAATGAAGATAACATTCAGATTGGCCGGGAGGTAAAGATCAGCTGCCAGGTGGAGGCCACGCCACCAGATGAGCTGCAGTTCAGCTGGCTGAAGAACGGCCGGCCTCTGAAGAGCTCTGAGCGGATGGTCATCACCCACACAGGCACCAGCCTCTCGCCGGGAACAACAAACCTCGACATCATCGACCTTAAGTTTACCGACTTTGGCACCTACACCTGCGTAGCGTCACTGAGGAACGGAGGGATTCCAGAAATCAGCATTGATGTCAACATTTCATCCACTACAGGTGAGGCACTCGCTGTGTATGTGGTTCATGAATGTTTTGCTTTTTGTGAAACTAAAACAGTTTTTATATGATGAAGGTGAATTGAGCATATTTGTTGATGTTTGTTTAAAGATACAAAAACATTGCATGTTGCAATTATACAACCCCAGTTCCTAAAAATTCAGGTCTCTGTGTAAAGTGTAATTCAAACCAGAATTCAATGATTTCCAAATCTCATCAACCCATATTTCATTCCTAGAACAAAAACAACATATCAGAGACATTTTACCATATCATGGAAAATATGAGCTGATAGTACATCTGATGGCAGCCTTCAGATATATCTTCTCTAGCAAGTCTTAGTTCTGCTCTCAGGCCTCCTTTGGGTGGGACATGTCTAAAACATCTATAAAACTTGACCCTTCTGTCCTCCTCAAATTTGGTACCCCCTTGGTGACCCTCGTGGCCAAAAGTGTCCATGTAGAAAAAGTGCTATAAAATCATCATACATCATTATATTTTTTTCCATAAAACATTTATACCAAGTATTCAGTCATTATTAGGATTTTGACCCTTTAAATGCCAGTTTGAATATCTGAACTACCGCCTCAAAGAAAACACAAAAACTGAATTATTTTCCATACAATACATTTTATAGGAACGAGTATTTGTTGGTGATTAGACACTTGCATATGTCAAAGACTAAAATGGAAGAAAGGGCTTAACTTTCAATCTGTTTCTCTTTTTCCTCTAAAAAGATTACAGAGAACATGTTCTCAAAGTCTCTGCAAAAAGCACGTAGTTTTTTTTTATGTCTACTGTTGCATCGTGACTAGAAAAGATCTAATAATCGTGAAATCCAAATGTCACAGTCCACAATTCATGATGATGACCAGATGTTTTAAAGAATTTTGTTGGTTTTAAATTTCTTCTATTTATTATATTTCATCATTTTGTCACACGTTTTCAAATAAGCTTGTTTGTTTATAAAGTCCAAGGCATGTAAGTAAATATTCAGATTAGAGTCAAATGAAGAGGTAGTCTGTAGCTGTGTGAAACACACACACACATTCATCATGGTCCTTAAATCTTTAAAATTATATTTCTCAACATACATTAAAGATAGTGTCTTTGATGATGTAACAGTCCATGCACATATTCCACCCCGCATAGGCATAAACTGATATCCATTTTCTATCAATGAATGCTAGGGGACATAATCCTTCTTTTACTGACAGCACAGCGTAGAACATGAGAATAGAGATTAATAGAGCTTTCGAGTTTACGTCAGACATGCACACATTTCATTTGGACCTGGCCCAAGCAAAAACAGTCCAGGGGACGACCCGGAGGGTGTGCAGACCTGGGCCGGGTCCTGTGAGGCAGACGCAGACGACAAGCAGACCCGGGCCGAATCCTGGGAGGCAGATCCAGATGATGTGCAGGCCTGGACTCTGGCGAATGGCCAGAGGTGCAGACGGAGCACAGGCGGATGCGCTGGCCGTGACTCTGGCGGACGGTCAGAGGGCTGCAGACGGAGCACTGGCGGATGCGCAGGCCAGACCTCTGGAGGCTGAGCAGACAGGATTCCTGGTGGATGGCAAGAATGCGGATCCTCGGGAGGACATGCTGACTGGATTACACAAGGGTTCACAGACTGGAGCGGCATCTCTAGAAGACAATCAGACGTTAGAATGATCCCTGGAGGATGACCGAGAGGCTGCACAGACCAGAACACCGTCTCTGGAGGGTGACTGGGAGCCCGAGCAGACTGGGACACTGGCGGACGGCCAGAGGACAGCCCAGCCTGGAGCTGGATCTCAGGAGGACATGCAGGCAGGAGCTGGATCCCTGGGGAGTTCTGTAATATCCACCTCATGGTGTGCCAAGGTGCCTGAGGCAGAAAAGGAGCCCTCTTCTCGGCGGTGCAAACCAAAAGCAGGTGAGGAGGGTCTCGGTCCGAGACCCCCTCTGAGGCGGGAACCAGAGGCAGGTAAGGAGTGTCTCGATCAGGGATAGGAGTCAGAGGCTGGAGAGGAACCACTGGAGTCAGCATAGACCTGGGCGCAGGGAGCCGGACAGGACCGGGGAGCAGGCGTCGGACGCTGAGGAGCCGGACAGGACCGGGGAGCACTGGACAGACAGGCGTGGAGCACTGAAGCACTGGAGCTGGAGGCGACACCGGGGAAGTGGGCCTGGGAGCCGGAGGCGACACTGGACAGACAGGCGTGGAGCGCTGAAGCACTGGAGCTGGAGGCGACACTAGGGAAGTGGGCCTGGGAGCTAGAGGCGACACTGGAGACTTGTGCCTCGGCTGACATAGATTGTGTGTAGACTGTGGCTGAGTGAAAATGTGTGTGAGTGAGACAGTATTTGCACATGCCAGCCACATCTGGTGGCTGGTTAGCTCAATTGGTAGAGCATCAGTCTCCCATGTGGGAGACCAGGGTTCGAATCCCCCAGGGGATGAACATTAACACCTTCCAGTTGGGTCCTTAGGCAAGACCCTTAATGCTACTGCCTAACCATTGTAAGTCACTTTGGATAAAAGCGTCAGCTAAATGAATGGAATGTAATCTGTGTCTTGCGAGCGGGTCTTCTCCAAAGCTGGAGAAAAAAATGCTTTTTTTAAATAAAAATCTCTGACACATAACAAAGTTGCACAAGCATTTGTCTCATCATATATTTTGATACAGCTGTATAAAATCAGTAATATAATCACTATCACCGTTGCACAAGCACCCCTTCCCTCATACGTCCCCATTCCCGCTGTGAGCAGACCACTACTGTCAGTACAGATTGGTATACTTTAAATTTCACCATAATTCTGTTACCTAAACAAATGTTTATTTTTTATATGAACGACGGAAAATAAAATTCAATAATGGTAGAATACGTTTCGTTTATTGAACACTTATTACAAGATGAGACAGGAATGACAGATGTGGAGTGTCAACGCTGTCCTTCTGATGCATCAGACGCCCACAGCCAGCAGATAGAGCTCTATGATTTAGTCGAATGGTTCAGAACAGCAAGCCATTTTCATGCGTTTGGTTCAAAGTTGGCTCGATGATTCATGAGGCCTCGGTTTCACCATCCCTACTGGTCAGATCCTTCTGTTGCGGAGGAGGTGAGGACCCAAGCGCAGACAGAGTAGGCAGATTAGTGCCAGTACGAAGGGTTTTATTTAACCTAAACTCAGGGAACTATACCATACAGGGGACGAGGTAGCCCAACAGGGATCTGACAAAGAAACTGAAAAAACTCGGGACTTAAATACACTGACAGAGAAATTAAACACAGGTGATGTGCATGAGTAATCAGACAAGGTGTGCTAATGAACAAAAACCCAAGAACACAAAACTAAACCCTGAACACCAAAAACCAAGAACAAAAACTAGAAACATGACCAAACTAAACGCATTAAATCCGAACAGAACCCATAACAAAATCAGTAAATGAGTGTTTGGTGCAACATTTCTATGTAACAATGCTTCTTGGTAAAAATAATCTTCTGGCATTGAAAAGTCTGTTTATTTCCTTTTCATATGGAGCCACATTTAGAAGGAAAATGCAAAGAAAGAAAAGAAAGTTAAAAACTGAGTTTTCAAGCTGTCTTTAAATGTTGTTTTAGTTGATTTAACAGAATCCAACATCTAGTTGAGAAACAGTTGTATTTTATATCTTATGATGCTGTTCATGTGAAAAAACCGGAGTTAAACAGCCATCATTACATTAACAGCCATCAGAAATAGAAACCAAATAATTTAGAAACAAATATGTTTTCAGTTGTAAAATCTCCATTCTGTCCTTGCAGTTCCTCCTGAACTCACCATCCCCAGCGGCCACTCCAAACTCATCGCTCAGGAAGGCGACACCGTAGACCTGCAGTGTCTGGTCTCAGGAAAACCCAAACCAATCATTTTATGGTCCCGGGTGGAAGAGAGCAGGGCAGCTGCAGCAGCAGCGGCGGCTCTGATGCCCGATGGCTCGCCTCAGATGGAGAGTTATGACGGTATCCTGAGGATCAGCAACGTGACGAGAGAGATGAGTGGGGTGTATCGCTGCCAGACCAGCCAGTACAACGGCTTCAATGTCAGACCGAGACAGGCCCTAATCCAGCTGCTGGTGCAATGTGAGTAACACAAATACAAATACACACACATAAATACAAAAGTGATTTCATACCAAGTTCATTACCAGAGTTTGTAAAACTGTTCCTGAAAATGACGTGGTGTAAGATAACTGGACTTTAAACAACAGCAGCACATTGTCTGCATACACTGAGACATGATTAATCAAATCAAACTCTGTGATGCTTTCAGGGTCCTCTTCGAAATGCAGCCACATTGTAAAGGCCCTGTGCATCTCTGGAGAAACAATTGGGGTGACACCATGTTGCTGTTTTTTTCTGAGGCCACTAGAGATAATTAGTAGGAATGTCATGATATATTTATGATATATTTGTCAGTGAAACAATCACGATATTAAAGTTATCAGGATTATTCTGTGTTGATTTATTTTTCAACACTGTAAATGTGTAAAATCACATGAACACTCCTTAGAGGTCTTTGAATATCTTTTGATGCCAACATAAAATAATTTAACAACACGGTAAAGTATAAATAAATCGCCTTTGCTGTGTAAAGAATAAATAAATCCTACACATTAAATCTGGATTTCTCTCACAGAAAACATGAAAAAGGCTGCAGGACCTCTAGATTTGGGAGACTTCTTTCTGGAAACTACATTTTAAAAATGGTTTTGAACATTTCTTCCCAAACAACAGCTAATTTAGCATCATCTTCATCCCGTCTCCTCTCTGAGATCTTCCCTAACGACGGCTAAAACAGCATCGTCTTCATCCCGTCTCCTCTCTGAGATCTTCCCTAACGACGGCTAGATCTGTAATCGTGGCAATTGTAAGGAACAGTGGCTAACTCAGCAGATGAAGACACACTAAGGCCACACCTGGGCCCCGTTTAGTTAGATCGTTGACTCCGAGTTTGGGAAACTCTGGGTTTTCGATTTCACAAAGCAAATTCAGTGTAACTCTGAGTCAGTTACTACAGTAACAGACTCCTTGAAGCTAACCTGCTCGCTAGCAGGTTTTCTCCAAATAACCCTGAGTTTCCCCCTTTTTAGCTGCAGCCTGCAGACTGAAGGACATGTCAGACAGTGTGTGTTCTTTTCTTGAAGAGCCAGTTGACATCGAATCACAATTACTCCGCAGATATCTATGTCAGGAAAGGGGGATAAGACCCCACTTGGATGCTTTATCATTCCCGCATGATTTTTATTTTGTTTGAGTATTATCAGGTTTTTTTCTGCACAATCGATCATGTATCTGAACAATATTCTCAGTAACATTTCAAACACATCCAGTAAGCTATAAAGACATGTGGGTTTATTTCAAAGTGGACAATAATAAATACTGGTTAACATCATTGAGATAGCTTAATAAAACCCTAAGGGAAACCTTTTTCTAATTAGGAAATTTCAATTAACTAGATAACATGTTGATTGTAGCTACCGAATGCTGTTTAATTGGGTAGAATAGGCAAAACGACAATGACATTATTCCTGTTTTAACAACACTTTGATATTTCATCTTCATTTGCTGCCAAGTACGTTTAGTGCCTGTTGGGTTGCACCTGCATATTAAAAATGCACACACGTGGGTGACGCATCAAATAAACCTGAATAAATGAGTGATGAAGCACAATAAAACCAGATATTTCCAACAAGTCGACTGCATGGTAAAACACTTAACATCCAATCGTGCTCTGTGGAATGGAAAGATGCTGAGCTGATTCTGTATCAGGATGACGAGGGAAACAAAAAGGGTTGATTATCAGGACACAGGTGGCAGCTTCAGTCACAAAGATGCTCAACTAGCTGATGTTTCACTAGGAACGGTGACTGAAGGGACATCTGCATTTAGATATATGGGGAAACATCAGTAAATAGGGTCAGACATTATGGTTTACAGCACATTTGATACCGTGATGCTTGTACATTAGTGCGATTTTCAAGGGAAAAAGAGCAACTTTTCCTCAGGTAACAACTCTTCCTCACATCACTGTAGATTGTGATCAGACTGTCAACCAGACCAATCTGCCTACAATCAGGAACGTTCTAGTAGGGTTGCAGTGCAGAAACTATTACACAACACCAAGTTAAATATCTTTAGAGAATATTAATACCAAGATACATTGAAGCAGATAAAAAGAGATAAAAATGTTTAATAAGTGGAACACTTGAGATAAAAAATAATACTGCTCATCCACTGACTCAGCTATTTTCTGCCAGCTCACATTCTTGTGCTGCCGCTACTGTGTTGCTTTATTACTAAATATATGCTCATATTCTGCATTCATTAATATTTCTAACTCCACTGGAGCAAAATGGGAGGAGCGACTTTTTTTCACCTGTTGCCATGGTGAATCGTGTTATCCGTGTTCCATTGATGAGGGCTTTGTATCTGCCTGTGCACGCGCTGGACTCAGGGGTAAGTTAACTCAGAGTTGATTGAACTAATAGTTATCACCTTTTCTGAAACCGAAAATTCTGAGTTTGACAGCTCAGAGTTGGTCAACCCAGAGTTGCACTTTTAACTCAGTTTGTTGAACCTGCTTTCTGAAACAGGGCCCAGGTTCAACACCTTGTAAACATTCCTCCACTTGGCCTGGTCAAAGGCTTTTTTGACTTTGAGGGAGTTTAATGTAATGGGAAGGTTTCCACCCAGACAGGAAACCTGACTGGTGTGAGCGTTACTTAGATGTCAATATTTTTATCTTGGCTTTATTTGTTGATGTAAGGTCAAAATGTGTTTGCAGCCTCCGTGTTGTTTGTAGAGGTTGGGTTCTTGGACAAGAGTATAATGTGGGATTTTCCAGCTCTGTGTGTTTTAAACAAACTGAATAAATTGTAAATATAATGTAAGCTTCTGGTACCTCCTGAAGTCTATTTAAATGAAAGTGGCCCCAACAACACTCTGCTCAACCGTCTGCTATAGGACTAGATGCTTTGGTTCGGTTTGGTTTGGTGAACCCTGATTTTTGTTGCATTTCCACAGCAAACATACCCTAAGCTGGTAGGCGGGATATCAGACAGATAGCCATAGATACATTAGCTCCATGATAGCATGACGTCATAGCGACGCAACACCTTCCTTAAATTAAAAGGAACAAAACGTGACCCAGAAACTAAGGAGGAGAGTAATGGACTCCCAGCAGTGTGTCTTCTTTTTTCTGGGCTTAAATGTGCTTGAAACAACTAAATATCCACTGTATATTTTGTACTCTAACTGTTGGATCTTAAGATTGGAACCCCAACAGAAGACTCACAAACTGGATATTCTGGCACCCTGTCCAGTTTTTGCCTGTGAAGGCACGATAAAAATGTGTACTGATCCAGATCTTACTGAACTGGACTTGTAGGCGGAAATGGGGCTGAACTTAAGAAAGGGGTCCAGAGATTAAAAAATAAGAGAACAAGCTATGCATTGAGTTATACTGTTAAAACTAGACAGAAGAGTGACTGTGTATTTCCTTTGATGTAGTCATCAACTGTCACTGTTAAATGTGAGAACAGAGACTGATATGTGATGTCAGGACAACTCCCCCACAGTGAATGTCTCACTCGCTGATGGTAGGCAGTCCTGTGGCTGCATCACTGAAGTGGCGACATCCCTTTTGGCTAAGTTGTCGCCTTTTGTCATCCAGCTGACAGCTTCAGTTCATCATGAGACAAAAGAATCAACTATTTGTCCTCTCCGTGTATTTTTGGCTAATTCTGACCATATTCATCTGCCTCTGGCACACTGAGTAGCTGACTCCATCCATCCATTCATCCATCCATCCTGAGAACCGTCCTAGTAGGTGATGAAGATCTTGGTCTGAGGAAGCCAACAGAACCACATCACCCTGAGGTTCCCAATCCCCGACTGCTCCTTAAGACCCCGTCCTTGAAGACCACAAACAAAATTTGTGGATTGGAGCCCAAAATGGACTGTGAACAAGTTAGACCTTGCGCTGAGGATGAGGACACAGATCTGTCTTTGGACATACAGGAATCTAATAGTCGACGTCAGTACCTTTGACACCCGATATTTCCACAGAATTCTCAGAGGGATCCAGTCATAAGCCTTCTGTTTCCACACATGTAGATTTTCAAACTCCCCTGACCCCTTCAATGACTCTGCAAGGGTAAAGATCTGGTCTTCTGATCCAGGACCTTGATCAAACCCGCACTGCTCCTCCTGAATCTCTCCTTTCCAACACCCTTTAGTACACTTAACCAAAACCTTTTAAGCTGTTCAACCAAGACCAAGAAGCGCCTTGGATAGACCCTGCTCTCCCTTCCTTGAGGCAAACTGAATGTCTTTCTTCATGGCCTTACCAAATTCCTCCAATCTCCAAGTTTGAACCTCTGCAGCCACTGATGCTGCAGGCCTTTTTATGCTATTTAGTACCTGTCATCTGCCTTAGGTGATCCTGAGCCTCACATTAAACTGTTATTCCAGCATGAAAAGTATCCGTCATGCACTAGGAAGGCATCTGAGGTTGCTTTATGACTAACAGTAACAGAGGAGACCCACTCACATTAAAGTATTGTGGAAACAGCTGAGGACATCTTCCAATGACGACAGAGATTATATCTCTGAGTTGGCTCAGAACCCCCACCCACCCACCTATGGCTGGTGTCTTTTTCATGTCTCTGAAACAAACTGCAGCAAATTGTTTTCTGATCTATTTATATTTTGTTTCCACAGAGTTGCTTTTATTTCTGTTTTAGATGACAGGAACAGCTCGTTAGTAAACAGTGGTCTAAATTTAACAGCGTTAACCAAAGGGCTATTTTTCATTTCTAGTCTCTGGGCGACTGTAACAGACTCACATTCCCCAAAATAGAATATAAAATTAGAAAGGCAAGACAGTGACAGATGGCAGCAGACAGACTTCCGGCACCAGAAAAGGGATTTATAGGTTCAGATGAGTTGTGGTTGTTCTGTTTAACCATTTTAAATAAACTATGCGTGCCCAGTTGTCTGATAGTTGCTGGAGTTTCAGCAGTTTTCAGAGATAATGCTGACTCATCGATAAGATATTTTTGCAAGAGAATTCAGCCCACTTTTGCTGTAGTTTTTATGAGCCCATATGCACTACATACAGACAGAAATGGTGTTCTAGCTTGTATTAGAAATAAAATGTAGGTTTTTAAGATTTGCAAATCATTACATTCTGCCTTATATATTATTACAATTAGTCACAGTCATTTTACTAGTTCATGAAAGATGTAGTGCCTATGGAGTGGGCAGCTTCCACATCTGCGAAGCTCCATCAATGCTGAAAATTACTTGGAGGTTTTCCTTAGAAACCTTCATTAGTAATTAGTCATTAATAACTTAACTTCCCTTAGAATCAGTATGAAGAACAAGCAAAAATCATAAGATAGAAATATTTGAAAAACTCTAGACTTCTAATCCAGTAAGTAAACTTAATCAAATCTGGTTTTCTGTTTTGTCCCTGTGGCGCAGTCCCCCCCACAGTAGAGCCGGTGTACACGGAGGTTCGTCAGGCTTTGGGCCGAGCTTTCAGCCTTAGTTGCCGCTTGCTGCAGGCCCACCCTGCTCGCGTCCTGCAGTACGAGTGGAAGCTGGGCTCTCGCCTGCTGACCGTCGGAGAGTTCACTGACCAAAAACATGACACCGAGTACAACGTCAGAGCTCTGAACCGAGAGGGATATGGCGAATACACCTGTGACATCACCAACGAGGCTGGAGCGGGACGCTGCACCTTCCTCGTTACAGGTAAGACAGCTGAATGGGCATGGCTGGACATAGCCTTTATTTATTTTGGTGGAAACATCATAAAACTAGAAGCACTCAGAGAGCAAATACCTCCGCCCAGATTTGAGGTTTTCTTTTTTTTTTATGGCCAATAATTGTGGGCATCATTTCATTACAAGCTCCAATGGCTAAATTATCCCCATCTCCCCATAGAATCCTTAAAAAATTCCTGGATCTAGACAGTGATCCAGATTGGTCCCAAAATTTTACCTGTTCCTTTTCCATTTCTGAGATTTTCTGAAACTTTCATCAAAATCTGGCCATTACCTTTTGAGTTATGTTGCTAACAGACAGACAGACAGACTGACCGAATGAAAGACAGACAGACCAAAAGACAGAGGGGCGGACAGACAGACAGACAGACCGAACGAACAAACGACAGACAAACAGACGGACAGACCGAAAGAAAGACAGACAGGCAGACTGAACGAAAGACGGACAGACCGAAAGGCAGACAGACAGGCAGACTGAACGAAAGATAGTCAAAACAAGAGTAAGACAGACAGACGGACAGACCGACAGACGGACGGATAGACAAACCGACCAATGGCACCAAATACATGACTTCCACTGGTTCAATTGAAGTCCAGTTTACAGAAATCTCTGGTCCAAGGTGGTAGGTCAGCCCATGGTCTATACTATGTATGTAAAAAATATGGAAAATTTAAAATCTCGATAATTGTGACCAAATTATCACAGTTAACTATGTTATCTCGATATTTTGTAAGTGTTGTAAAATGTCCAAAAATAGATGCATTGAAATAATTTCGTTAAATCTTGCAACTTCCTAAAATGTTAACAGCCAAAATCTTATATTAAAATTAAACTTTCACATTATATAGGGACAAGGGCTCTTCAATGAACCAAATATGTAAACAAATTACAGCAGGGTCAAGCAGTTGGCTGTTGTTCAAGGAAACACACAATCATCTTGTTGGTTGATCCCCATCGGGTCACCACATCATGCATCAGAGCTTTCTGTGGCAAATTAAGGCCAGCCTGGTTTTCTGCAATTCCCCTCCTCCTCTTCCAGCTCCAAGAGAAATCTTGAATCACATTTCGGAACACTTTAACTGCTGTTTCAACTCTGTTAAGTTTAAGAGCCTTTGAGATGGCCAAAACATCTAAGCCAGAGATCAGGAAAGTCTTTGAAAGCCTTGACCATATTTGTAGCATTGTCTGTGGTTATGGAGATCAAGTCTCTCTTGCTGATCACCCACTCCTCAAGCATGCTCTCAAAAAAGTCCCTTTTTTGTTTTCAGCAGAGTGATCAGTCGGAAAGAATTGGGTCTCCAAGCAGTGTGATCCGAGTTGCCAGTCTTATTTGACGTAACACCGAAGCTGATATATGGTACACCAGCTCCACTTCCACTGGTCCAGAGGTCAGAGGTTGCAGCAAAAATAGTGCCTTCACTTAGAGGAAAAATGGGGTCTAACCCGATATTTCCAAGGTGGACCTGATAAAGTGGATGGTGGGTGTAAATATCCAGCATTCTGGATAAAATCCAGTTTGATTTTATTAATTTAAGATCTTGATGTATAACTGTAGAGAAATGAGAAAATCTAAATCGTGCACCTTGGTTTACTTTAGCCTACATTATTCCAGCTAGACATGGCACATTTTCACCTTTTCACCTCAACAGACTTTTAAAAAAGAAAATCCCCACACAGATGCACACAGGCCAGCAGGAAGGAGCATAAAGCAGTAAACCTCATCACCGTACACCTGTTCACCCAGTTCTGTTGACAGCTACCTGCTGTTTCCACGCTGGGCCTGACAGTTTGGTGGCAAAGATACCAGAACTGCTTCTATCTGTTCCTGATTATGTTTAACAAGAAGAAAGAGCAGAGGAGCAGGTGTGGCTGCAGATGTTTGTCATCAGTTACAGAAGGTACTGCAGCTATTAGAGATCAATCAAGAATCTACTGTCGTGTCAGGATCTGATCAACGTGGCCCAGTAACCGAGGGTTGTTAGCCGATGGTAGCGGCTGGAAGTGATGGTGGACAGGTGTAACCAGGTTCCCTGATGAATTATCAGTGTTTGTAGGAATCCAACAAACCATCAAATGACCCAGAAGAACTGAATGCTGAACTGAATAAAGACAGAGCATGGATCATTACCCTTTGACAGAATAAGTTCAACACCATTAATGACTCAATTTAATTATGATTATATAAAAATTAAACACATACAGACAAAAATCGGGACAAAAAATTAACAAAAGGAAAAGACTAGAATAAAACAAAATACAGTTAAATATGAAAAAAGTAATAAGAAATAATAAATGAAGATAGATAATAAATAATATAATTTACAATTTCTTTAAATTGTTTTAACTATATTTACCTTATATTTGGTTTATTTGCTTATTGCTTCTTATTTTGTTTTTATTATTTTATTTCTCTTGTGGTTTTGTTGTTTGTTATCGTGAGTGTGTTTAAACACGCCCTATAATAAAATGTATTATTATTATTATTGTTATGTGAATGAATTAAAGCGAATGCATGTGGTTTGTTGCAAATTTGTGACACCCGGTATCAAGGGATTAAATCAGTGTTTTTCAGTCCAGGTCCCCAGGACCCACCTGCATGTGATCCTACTCCAACACACATGATTCAAATTAATGAACTTCCTAATTAAGTTCTTTGCAGCCCGTTAACGAGCCGTTCATTTAATTCAGGTGTGTTAAAGTAGCGTTTCCTCAAACATGCAGGGCAGGGGGTCCAGAGGACCGAGATTGAGAAAAACCCTGGTTAAATCATACCTCCTACTCTTTCTGAGAACAAATTCTTCATGTTGTTTGTAGTAATTTTTTCTTTTAAAAACTGATTAAAATCTGGACATTTTAGAGCTTGTTTTTCTAAGATTACTTTACTTGTGTGATCTTTATCGATCTGATGGGCCTTTTCTGCTTGTATGTGTTGTTTGCATATTACCTTTGAATAAACTTCCTCGTGCACCTCTACACAAAAAAGTTTTCATATCATTAGTGCAGTACTTTTAGTAGTTAACAGTCCACACTGCAACAGAAAACATTAATCTGCTTATAACAACTGATCAATGGCTGATGAAGAAATAGCTGCAAACATTTGCAAAGGCTGTTTTTTTTTTGTTTTTTTGGGGGGGGGGTATGAAATATGACACAGTTTATTTATCTCCACTTTAGGCTGCAATAACATTAAATTACTCAATATCTCCCAGATTAGTGATTAACTCTCAGCAATTAAAGAATTAATTAAAAAGACTATTAAAATGTAATTTTAAAAAATGTGTATTTCAACTAGACAGTTTAGTACTATGATCCTGTACTGATTTTGGCTTAGGAGGAAGAGCAGTTGTCTTTCAACCGGAAGGTTGAAGGATCGATTACAGGCTTTCCCTGACTACATGTC
>JBAMHW010000022.1:26111954-26131653 GCA_037177495.1 Rhadinocentrus ornatus | reverse complement strand
ACGTCCCACCGAAAAGAGGCCCCGGGGAAGACCCAGGACACGCTGGATGGACTACATCTCTCGGCTGGCCTGGGAACAAGAGAAAAGACTTGAGATTGAGCTATTAAAACAAGAATGTCCTGCGGTCGTGAGCTAAAATGTTTGACCCCATGGGATTTCTGACCCCATTCTCAATAAGAGTGAAATTTCTCTTTGAAGATATGTGGAAAAGAGGAATCAGCAGGGGTGAGGAGTTGCCAGATGACTTCTCCCTAATTTGGCAGCAGTGGTGTAGGGAGCTGCTCCAACTCCACCTGATAGATCAAGTCTGAGAGTGTCCTAGTGCAGCTTAGAGAAACTTATTGGGTTCCTCAAGCCAGGCAAATGGCAAAGGGAATTATTGCTGCTTGCCCTATATGCAAGGTAAAAGGTAAGGTAGGTTCAAGGTAATGGCCATGCAGCAATTAAAAGCACCCATGCCAAGAGACCGGATCATTGAAATATGAGGCCTCTGCAGAGTCATCTAATCTGATTAATGCACAAACCTTCAAGTGAGCTGACCAAGACCTTAAGACACTTTGAGGTGCTATTAAAAAGCCTAAGTTACAGAAATATTTTTCAGAAAAGGGGATCACCTGGAAATACATAGCAGAACAAGCAGCTTAGTGGGACGGATTTTGGGAAGAAATGGTTCAGTGAAGACATGTTTGAGAAAGGTAGTGGGGAGAGCTTAACTGAGTTTCGAGGAGATCACATCACTTCTTGCAGAGGTAAAGGCAACAATCAACTCAAGACCACTCACCTTCATCTACAATAAACCTAAGAGCCTATGCCCCTGACACCAGCTCACTTCCTGATCGGAATGAGACTCTCTACCACCTAAACCTTTCCAGACTGCCAGACAAACTCTACTCCACTAAAGAGGAACTGACACGCAGATGGAAATATCATTAGCAGATTCTTCAAGAATTCTGGACCCGTTGGAAAAGGGTATATTTACTGGAGTTAAGATCTGCCCATGCTGTCAAGACACTACGTTCTACTACAAAAAAGGAAGGTGATCTGATCCTTATCAAAGATAATCCTGCACTGTACGCACACCAGAAGGGGCCATGTTAAGAAGACTTTCATCCTTTGGAAGTTTGAGTTTTAAAAGTTTCTGAACTGTCTTCTTGGAGGGGAGGATGTTATTGATCATTTTGGTTTATCTATATCTACTCCTGACCACAAGGTTGGAGCAACGTTTAAGCTAAAGTTAAGTTGAAAAGGGAATACAGAAGCAATTAGAAGTTAGTTCTAAAAAAAAGAATTGAACAGCTTTTAGCTACAATACACTGTACAGTGTACAAGCTGCCATGATGTTGGGAATTATGTTGGGAATGATACTGCAATGACGCAGGTAGTGATGCTGGGAATTAATCTGGAATGATGCTGGGAATGATGATGTGAATGATAATGAAGCAAATCTGCTTCCACATCGGAAGACATGTTGGTGGGATTGAGGAGGTCTTTAAAGTATTCCCACCGACCCACAATGTCCTGACTCGGGGTCAGCAGCACCCATCCCCATTGTACATAGTGGTTACAGAGCCTTGCTTCCCCATCCTGAGCTGTGGGATGGTGGACCAGAATCTCCTTAAAGCCATCTGGAAGTCATTCTCCATGGCCTCTCCAAACTTCTCCCATACACAAATTTTTGCCTTAGCGACTGCTGAAGCCACATTCTGCTTAGCCTGCCGATACCCATCAGCTGCCTCCGGAGTCCCAGACGCCCAATAGGACCTTCTTTAGCTTGATGGTATCCTTCACTGCTGGTGTCCACCAACAAGTTTGGGGATTCCTACCACAACGGGCACCGACAACCTTACGGCCACAGCGCCAGTTGGCCGCCTCAACAATAGAGGAACAATGTTTAAGCTCTGCTGAAGCCTAAACCATGGTCAGGGGCATAGCTTGCGGATGCACTGTATGTACACAAGTGTGTAAAAGAGCTTTTGAAATTCACAAAGAAGATAGAAAGGACAGATCAAAATAGTCAATAATTCCACATATGTAGTCATCTCTAAACACTACAAATGTACAGCACACACATCCACACACGCAACGACCGGTCCAATCCCTGGTGACCAGTCCAGTTTATTAACAAGTTTATTAAAAAGCACTGCATTTTCTACCTCTTTTCTTTCGCTGTTCTGCCTGATTTCCTACAGCTGTCTATATAGTCTGAAATTCAAATGGTGGCATCGGAAACTGTAATCTAAACCTGCGTCTGTTTTTCAGTTAAACTAATGATTCTGCATTCACAAGATGTTTAGGTCCTCTTCAGCAGTCATGTTTTTCATTACGTTGGTTAATATGTTGTGGAATATGTGATACAAAAGGACAAAATCCCACTGGAAGTCTGCAAATGATGGGGCAATTGTTTTCTGTCTGAGATGCATAATGTGATTGTGTCCCCTGATAACACATTTTTTCTTTGTGTAAGCCCCTAGCTGTGCCTCTAAACCCAGCTTCTTTTTGTGGTCTTACAGGCTTCTACATGTACATTGAGACATCAAGACCACGGCTGGAGGGGGACAAGGCCCGTCTGCTGTCCCCCATTTTCAACATGAACTCCAAGAGTTCCTCCTCTTCTTCATTCAGCTATAACCCCACCTACTGCTTCGCCTTCTACTACCACATGTATGGGAAACACATCGGTAAGAATACAATGTCATCTGTCTCAGGTACACCAGATTTAAAATGAAGAAAATAAATTCCCTGATTGTGTTGTTGGTTTGTCTTGCAGGAGCTTTGAACATTTTCTTGCGTCAGAAAGGTCAAAAAGTGACGGACACCTTACTTTGGAATATAGCTGGTAACCAAGGAGACCAGTGGCAACAGGCCAGGTTTAACATTAACCCAACCACAGCCTTTCAGGTACAGGAAATATTCAGCTGCTGGTGGAATAACTCTGATACTTACACTTTCTCTCTACAATATTTAGGCTGTACTTGGTCCATTTAAAGCTTTGCATGGTTTTGTTCAATTTGTACGAAAGCAGAGAATTGCCAGACTTGCATAATTTTTAACAATGTTTTCTCGTGATAACAGGACAATTTAATTCATTATCTGATGATATAATGCATAATAAATTGTTCAAATTCAGGGCACGAGGGGTCTGGAGCAGTTCCTAGTCCATTACAGAACTAACACAGAGAGACACACATTCAGTCAGACTCAGCCTCATTCCTAGAGAAAATTCTGAGACTCAGAAATCAGCCAAACAAGCATGTCTTTGGACAATAATAAATTTTATTGGCTTTTATTGAATGTGCTGGTGGTCTTCGATTAAAAAAAAATACACAAGCCCGCATTAGAGAATAATTTTACTGTCAGTATTATTTTAATGAATTTTATCTTTTTTGTTTTAGTGCTGTTTTACTCATATTTTGTTTTATTTGATTTGTTTTTTTATTTTTCTTGAATTTGTCTTTTTTTTTTGTTTGTCTTGTCTTTGCTTTGGTCAACTGAGGTTATAAATGTGCTTTATAAATAAACTTGATTTGACTTGTGTAGAGGTTCAGTATGTACAATATAAGTGACTGTTTTGTGGATGACTGTTGTCTATCGCGACAATGATGGCACAGTCCAACAGTAACCCATAAACACAGCTACTGGAAACTAAAATAATTACTGGTATTAATTACTGTTTTGTTCAAAGAAAAGTTTAAAAACTGTGCTTTCTGTCTCCTTTTTCTGTAGATGGTGATGGAGGGAATCCGAGGCTCTGGTGTTGAAGGAGATATTGCAGTCGATGATGTCACCATCGAGGAGGGTGAATGTAAAGATCCTCCACCCAACAGTGAGCACCATCACAGTTTGGTTGAGCAACAAAATACAAAGATAATTTAGCTTTTTCTGCCATGTTTTATTCTAATAAAGAACTTTCAGCATCTCAAAGCTATTTTTATTAAATGTTTTGCTTTGTCCATGTGGGGACGCCACAAACTAAACCTCTAAGAACCTCTTTATATCAGATTTTAATGGCTTAACAACTAGCATATCCTGGTTATTTTACACCACTAATGTGTGTGTGTGTAATATTTTTAAATTGCTCTGTTATATTCTGTTGTGTAAAGGGTAGTTTTATTATATTATATATATTGTTTTTATTATGTAAAGCACTTTTTATTACTTTTTGGCTTGAAAAGTGCTTTATAAATAAAATTTATTTTAATTTAATTTAATTCAACAGTGTCTGTTTCTTGTTCTGATATATTCAACATGCCCTTTTTTTTCTTTTTGTCTTCTCAGATCTCAGGTTGTTTGCCTCATCTTTATCACCCTCAATATGGCAACTTTGCATTAGTCTGGCTCTGATTGGTTGGCAAAGGTGACCCCCCCCCCATCATGCCCCACCTTCTACCTATCTATCCCACAGAATCCCATGAATAGTGAGTCCTCTGCTTCCCATACCTTCTAATCCTGTTTCATCATGGCTGCAGGGCAGGTTATGTTCTGCAAAGTCATTGAGGGTTGGGTTAGGGCTTGTCTTGATAGCTCCTCTGAGTCACTGGCCAAAAGATGCCACTGTGGATCCCACTCAGCTGCGGGGCCCACCAGATGGAGAAGAAGAGACATTGAATCAGAGATATTGAATCAGAAGGAGGTGATTGTGGATATGTCTGGTGCTTTTGGCTTATTGGTGGTACTTGCTGCAGGTGCACGTGTACGCTCACGATGTCCATGTGGTGAATGTAACTGATCAGGGAGGACGCCTAATCGTCAAGGTAGAGGGTTAGTTAGTTTGAATCCATGGATAAATATTGCTAAAACCCCTTTACCTGCTCATGAAACAGTGTGTTTATAGAAGGTCATGAAACACGGAATCAGAAGGGTCACTTGACAGACCTCATCCTTAGGGTTACCTTCTTGCAGATGTTTCTTCTGACGTGACCTCCAGAAAGCCAGATTTCCCCAGGGTCCATGTAAAGTAAAATACATCATCAGATTTTTTGTTTTTACAGTGTGAGGTAAATTTGTAGCAGCCGCATGCAGAAAGCTTCTCTGTAGATGACTGTAGATCTGTAGATTCTTTGCTGCAGTTACAAGGGACGCATTCTGATCATTTCTGATTGTGTAACAGTTTATATGCAGATGAGACTTTGATTTATGTCTCCATCCTACAAACTGATTAAATTTAACACCAGTAACACCAGTTGTTGCTATGTTTCTTCTTCTTCTTTTTTTTGTTTGATCACGTTTGAACACGCAAGATTCCTGGCTAGGAGGACTAGATTGTAGAATGGTTGGGGAACAGAATCCTTATGTGTGTG
Organism: Rhadinocentrus ornatus; assembly: GCA_037177495.1. Classification (NCBI taxonomy): domain Eukaryota; kingdom Metazoa; phylum Chordata; class Actinopteri; order Atheriniformes; family Melanotaeniidae; genus Rhadinocentrus; species Rhadinocentrus ornatus. The sequence goes on along the minus strand of JBAMHW010000022.1, from coordinate 26,126,356 downwards.
TTGTTCTGTGGTGAGATTATCGGAGCCACCACACACACTACCATCAAAACTGTTAAATGCCTGATTGTTCTACAGAACAATGTTTTTCAATGTGACCTCTGGCCACGAGGAGCAGAGAGGGTAAGACCAGGTTCAGATTAAAAAAAAGGCTTCCCAAAAAGGCCTGAGAAGCTTCACCTGCCCATCCATGTTAGATCACAGAGCAGTGCAGCTTCATGAGGAGTAGTAATGGTGAGAAGAATCAGATGGTTGAAGTTGGTCTGTGAGACGTTAACCTTGAAGGACGCTTCAATTTACTACCCTTTCAGGTCATCAGAGGACAAAAAAAAGTCCTCTCCCCAAAACTGCTATTAAAAAACTACAGATTAATATCTTCCCACATTTCTTTTTTGGCTCATATCTCGCCATTAACGTCAGTCCTAATCAAAACTACAAAATATGTAATTATAAAAAATCATTTTATCCCTTTCAATGCCAATTTATATACATTATTTTACAGTTTTCATATATCCATTTTCTATCGCTTATCTGTGGCATCAGGCATCCTGACCATATACTATACACACACATACAGTATGTGTGTGTATAGTATATGTGTACAATTAAATGTATTTTCCAGACATTTCTAGAGCTTGAGTTTATAATATTAATGTCTATGACTATTATTGGATTCAGTTGTCCACTAAAATCCATTTAAATTTAAAAATTGTTGCTTCCACTGCTTATTGAGAAAAGTAAACTAAACATGTTTTCAGGACAGTCTTTAAAAGTCTCCCATAACACCAAAAAAGTCTCTAGATTTATCGCTAGTCGCTTCTTTAAAAAAGAGTCACTAGACGGGTCTAAAAACTCACTGAATAAAGTAGATATAGTAAATAAAGCACCAAAGTAGCTAAATTGGCAACACTGACTTAGCTGAGCTCTAAGGTGTGTCTCAATTTAATCGGTGTACCACAAACATTCCCTGTTGTTTGGAATATTTATATATACTATATATATGGAAATTATCTGAATGGAAAAGGACATCCTTGATGACCTACAAGGGTAGAAGCTGGTGTATTTCTGTAGATGGTTGTGGATGGGGTGGATATTGATCAGCCTTGTCTGATAATTGTTTACCCAGAGTTGTAAAGATAGAATTGCGGAGGTGTGTTTGACAAACAGCAGTCTTTTTCTTTCAAGAGGCTTTATAAAAGATTCTATTTTTCAACCATGTTGTGACTTCTGTCTGCGGGAGACAGTCTGCCCTCTGCCATGACATCAAGTGCCTTCAGACTCAGTGGAAAAGACGGACCGCCATCATCACCAAAAGACCGTCAGGCATCACAGAGAAAACAACCAATAAACAAACATCCTGAAGTTTGGGTGGGAAGAGAGACCATGTTTTTTCTTTTCTTTCTTCTGTGAGAAGATAATGTTGGACTTTGGTTGAACAAAGCCGTTGGACTGGCTTTAAAGCAGAGCGATGAACAGGACAGAGTCTGGATTTCATTTATTCAAAGACTAAAATAAGAACAAACGCAGATTATCTGAGAATCTGTGACTGAATATGACATAATAAGGACCATTTTTAGCTCTCAGCCAATGGAAATGAAGCATTCAGTGTCAGAACTACGTTAGTGTTTCAGAAGAACTTGGACTTGACACCACATGACACCTTTTGTAAGCTTTGGGACACATGAAGGAAAATTGGGATGTGAAATTCAGTCTGAAATGAGTCCTGGGATATAACTTTCAGCCCATCTTGTATCCTGAATTTGGCTGTTTCTAACAATGCAGCACTTATTTCAATTATTTCCATTTTCTTTGATATTGTTTTTGTATTTATGTAAGAAAAATGGGACAAATTTGAAATAGAAATTCTTAAAAATTACAATCAATTAAAAACGTTTAGAGAGTAAAGAGTAGACAGGTTTGATATGGGCCATGCTGCTATAATATTTCTTTAAGAGGTTTATGGTGAAACTACTTTTTGAAAAGCACAAAAAATCCAACAACATGAAAATAAATTCATTAATTCCTAAACGACTAAAAGGAAAAACCAATTGTCCAGATTCCACACTTCCTACACTACACAGAGGAGAATAAATAAAGAAAATATATGTAACATGGGAGTGTATTTAAGGAAAACCAGTCTCATGGTCATGTTGGTCCACAGTAATCTCACAATAAAACATCACAACTTTTCCCTCCTCTTCACAGATGCAGGTTAAGTTTTGATTAAATTTCTCCATGTTCCCCTATCCATTAGCTGGAGACTCATCCTGTTTTTCCACGTTTCCACTTCAAGGTTTCTTTAGTTTGGAGTTAAACATTATAGTCAGGATTAGAAAGTCAATATGATTATTCCACATTTAATGTTTCCATTTACATGCATGGATCATTGACGGTTTAAATATGTGAACAAATGCACCTGTTCCATGTTTTCTGCTGTTATTGGGATGTTCATAGATGCTAAAACACATAAAACAACCCCAGTTACAAAAAGAATGGGTCTCTGTGTGAACTGTAATTAAAGCCAGAATTCAATAATTTCCAGATCTCATCAGGTCATATTTTATTCCCAGTAGAAGATAAACATGTCAGATGATGAAACATTTTCCCATGTGATGGAAAATATGATCTGATAGTGAATCTGATGGCAACAACACGTCTGAAAAAGTAGTTCCAGGGCGATGTTCGGCACGGTGTAAAAAGTAGTTTCAGGGTGATGCTCGGCAAGGTGGAAAAAGTAGTTCCAGGGTGATGTTCGGCACGGTGGAAAAAGTAATTCCAGGGCGATGTTCGGCATGGTGGAAAAAGTAGTTCCAGGGCGATGTTCGGCATGGTGTAGTATCCCCTCTTCTTCTGACATGTTGTTTAGCTTCTACTGGGATTAAAATATGACCTGATGAGATCTGGAAATCCTTAAATTCTGTTTATATTCACATTTTACTCACAGTCTCCACTTTTTTAGAACTAAAGTTATAAATGTTTGATGTTAGTCAGAAATTCTAACATTATCAGAATTTCAGTTTCATTTTATTAAACAGATTTTGTTTTTAGTTTTTTAGTTTATTGTTTTTTCTTTCTTTTTTAAAGTTGTTTATTGTTGAATCATTCAATTAATGAATCATTGTGATGAGTAGTTGTTCTGATTGAGCCTGTGATGGACCAGGGTGCACACTGATGGCAGCTGAATAGGCTCCGCCTCCCTCACCACCATGATTATAGCATTGGTGTAGGAAAAAAATTAATGGAGAATCATGTCTTTAAACTTTAACATTTTGATTTCTTTTCTTCATTTTTCCAAAAACACATTTTGTTGTTTAGCTAAATTTGATCATAATTTTTAATTACTAAATGTTGTTTTGTATTTTAAAAGTTTTATTAAAATTATAATAATTCTTTACTTTTTCATGATGGTGGTCTTCTTGTTATTTCAATTTTAAAAGTTGCAGTTGAACCGTCTGCTAATTAAAATCACATCATGGGGGGGGGGGGGAAGAAAAGATGATTTTACATGAAGATTCATTCCAAGACAGAGTTTAATGGAGAGATTGTATTTCTGGGGATTCTGCTGTCTTCTGGATTTCTGAGTAAATCCAAATCAAACGCTGCCTGGATTTGTTGGAAGATATGAACAAACTGGGATCAATAAACTGATTTAGACCAGTAAATTTTCTTTCCTTTAGTCCCAGTGGCATCCTTCTAAAATTGGAGTCATTGTTATAAATTCAATGCTGAGATCTGATAGAACCAACATGAAGTCACCAGACGTGTGTTTATGCTGTGATTAACTCTGAATCTTCACCAAAACTCCTCAACTACTATAAAATGTCTACATATCAGGCCAGAATCAACTCACTTCAGGATTAGAGAAGACAAATGCAAAGTTGGGTTTACATCTATAACACCTTGACCATGAGTAACTAACAGCTGGGATTGCAGGTTTAAAATCTGCAATCCCAGCTGTTAGTTACTCAGTTTATCTGGTCAGTATCATGTTTAGCCACTGAACTCCTTCCACAGACGGGAAACAGAAGAAATATGTCTTATTTAAGACTTTTAGTGAGTGAAAATTAGTATGTCTGATTTATTCTTTAATTTAATCATTGAAACCGGAAAGCTTGATTAAACGAGTTGCTATGAACGCTGATATCCACTGAAGACAAATCAATAGACATTAACAGTTATGATCGAAGCAGCTGGGACAGGCTCCAGCCCCTCAGCTGCAGTTTTTATCGGAGGGAAGGAAACATGTTAGACTTCATATAAAGACAACACATATTACTACTGGAAGTTTATATCCATATGTTAGCCCTTTCCAGTGATCAATCAGGACAAATGTCAGGGTTGTTAAGATGCCACTGCCATTGTAATAGGGTGCCAACAGGTGAGAAGTGCTAATGAGACTCAGGTGGAGCAGATGAGCCTGATTGCATGAGGCAGATCAGTCTCCGTGACAGAACCCCCCACACCCATCAAGGGCCGGCACCCGATGGACCACCAGGCAGGCCCGAATGACGGTGATGGAAATCCGGACCAGGGTGCGATCCACCACGAACCGGGAAAGGATCCATGATCGCTCCTCAGGGCCGTAACCGTCCCAATCCCCCAGATACTGCACTCCGCGACCCCGCTGCCGGGAACGGAGGATGCGGCGCACCGTGTAGACTGGACCGCCAGCAACGAACCGGACAGGAGGAGGGGACCTGGAGGAGGGAGCCAAAGGCGACAGAGTCACAGGCTTGATCCTGGAGACATGAGAAGTCGGGTGAACCCGGAGAGTCCGGGGCAGACCAAGGCGCACAGCCACTGGGTTGATGATTCTCACAATAGGGAAGGGACCGATGAAGCCGGGAGCCAGTTTACAGTTCTTCAAGTGCAAAGGAAGGTCTTTGGTGGAGAGCCAAACTTTATGTCCGACTTGATATTCCGGTGCAGGTACCCGGCGCCTATTCACAGACCTGGTGTACACAGCAGAGGCAGCCAACAGTGCACGACCGCCACACCCGCTCCGCTGACAGTGCTGGGCGGCCGCATGGGCCGAGGGAACTCCAGCCTTCTTTTCCTGAACGTGTCACGTGGGCTGGTAACTGTACACCACGTAGAACGGGGACAAACCGGTGGCACTGGAAGGTAATGAATTTATGGCATATTTCACACAAGACAGGTTCTGGGACCACATAGCAGGATCCTGTTCACGCAACATGCACAGTTTCGTCTCTACCTCCTGGTTGAGTCTCTGTCTGGCCAGCCGTCTGGGGGTTGAAACCACACGAAAGATCCACCTGAATCCCCAGAAGGGTACAAAACTCCTTCCAGACCTGGGAAATGAACTGTGGACCCCGATCGAAGACTATACTGACTGGTAGTCCATGAAGACGGATGACTTCCTTTGAGATGATGACTCCGAGTTCCTTTGACGTGGGCAGTTTAGAGAGTGGAACCAGATGAGTCATCTTGGAGAACCGATCAACAATAGTGAGCAGAACAGTGAAATTGTTAAAACGAGGAAAACCAGTAATGAAGTCCATAGATATGTGTGACCAGGGCCGATTAGGGATGGGTAGCGGGCGTAGCAGCCCTGAAGGGGGGGTGGCGTGAAGATTTAGCCTAGCAGCAGTGATGACATGACAGTACATAATCCTTGACCTCCTTTACTAGCGTGCTCCACCAGAAATTGTCTCGGACTACGGATAGTGTCTTGTTAATCTCTGGATGACAGTAAAGTCAGGAGTTATGGCAAAAGGACAGCACGTTGGAGACCAGATGCCTGGCTTCACGTTCTTGCTCCCTGGCCAGTAAGACAAGGAGAAATTAAACCGGCCAAAGAACAGGGCCCACCTGGCTTGTCTAGGGTTAAGTCGTTTAGCAGTTCGTAAGTATTCCAAATGTTTATGATCGATCCAGATGACAAAAGGTTCTGCGGCCCCTTCCAACCAATGCCACCACTCTTCGAGAGCCAATTTGACAGGCAAAAGTTCCCATTTGCCCACATCATCAAGGGTGAATCTTGTTGTCGGCGCACCTTAGGTTGAGAACTGCCCCGACCCCGGTGTTAGATGCGTCAACCTCCACAATGAACTGTCGGGATGCTGGGGAAAAGAGAACAGGAGCGGTGGTTAATAATGACTTTGAGCACTAAAACACGCTCACTGCCTGTTGGGACCAGGCCAATTGGTATTTGTATGTATGTAATGGTGAAGCGATGGAACTGAAATCCCAGATGAAACGTCTATAAAAATTAGCAAAGCCCAGCAGCGTTGTAGTTGTTTCTGGTTTTGCGGTATTGGCCAATCCTTTACTGCTTTAACCTTGCCCGGTCCATGGAGACGCCATCCGGGGAGATTATGTGCCTGAGAAATGAGGTTGTCCGTAGGTGGAACTCGCACTTCTCGGCTTTAACATAAAGTTTGTTCTGTAGCACGGCACGAACATGTTCTTGGTGGGTCTTGAAGTCGTTATAGAAGATAAGGATGTCTTCCAGGTAGACAAAGACGTACTGACCAATCATGTCCCTGAGGATGTCGTTGACTAGCGCCTGGAAGACAGCAGGAGCATAACCCGGTACTCGTAATGCCCAGTGGGTGTGTTGAATGTCGTTTTCCACTCATCACCCTCTTAATGATAACGAGGTGATACACATTTCTCCGATTCAGTTTGGTGAAGAATTTGGCCCCCTGGATCTGGTCGAAGGCAGTGTTCATGAGAGGCAGAGGGTAACGAGAAGTCTTTGAAGGAGTAACATTTAGCGGAGTCATTCTACCACTCAGCAGTGCCCCAAACCTTCGTTTTTCCGGATAACAAGGAAATCACGTAGGCAACCTTTGCTCGATCTGAGGGGAACGATGATGGCTGAAGCTCAAACTGAATCTCACACTGGTTGAATGCCTCTAGGGGGGCAAGGCGTGGTTCCTGGGATGGCCGTGCATGAAGTGTGGAGATGTCCATGGAGGAGGGAGAGGCCAAAGCGCCAGGAGTACCTGCGGACGAGGAGAGTTCATTAATGTCATTAATGACATGAGGTTTTGCATATTAGCCTCCAGCTTGGCGTCTAAACAGAAGCACGCCATTCGTGTGCCAGCAACGGATCCATGTTGGCCAGATGGTACTGTAATGGATTTCTCAGGAGGACCTGGGAATTCAGCCAACACAGAGGTAAGATAACAGAGTCCAGGCAGATTTGAGGATAACAAGTCCAGAAAGGAATCCACTACTAGACAGTTAATCCAGTTATCTAGATGAGCAGATCAGGTAGATAATAATCACTTCTAGTTGGATGAAAACCAGGTACTCATCGGGCAAGGCAGAAAGCGGTAGTCAGTCCAAAAAGGGTTCGAAATCCGGATTGGGAGATAGCAGAGAAGTCCTTTAGGGGTTCAGGCAAAGGGAGGTTCAGGGATCATAGCAGCATAAAGGATCTGAAACAAGAGTAGAATGAGTACAGACTATCACAACAATAGCTGATGACCATCTGCAGAGATTGAGGGGAGTTTAAATAGGGAGCCAATAGGTGAGGAGAGTGAGTGCAAATGAGACTCAGGTGGAGCAGATGAGCCTTATGCATGAGGCAGATCAGTCTCCATGACAGCCATTTATTAGCTGAAAAACTGAATCCAATAGAGCTCAAAAACTAATCAAATTAACAATCATTTAACAGAGGGTTAACATTGGTCAAATATGACAAAGAAGGATAATTTTCCAATTTTAAGGCCACAATGAGATTATTAAGGCAGAATCCAATTTTTTTTATGGCTTCCTGTTGCTGAGATTTAAAGGTCCAGTGTGTAAAAATTACTGCAATAGTGGTAGAGATGTGAATAGCACAGATGTGAATGTATGGTGGCCATCAGTGACCAAACTTCTTCAAGACGTAAAGATGTTTTCATGTGTGACCAATCCAGTGGTCCCAGGTGCAGTGTACTGTCTTCTTATATGGTGCTTTAAAGGCGTTACTGATCCCAAAATGGAGCTCTAGCTCCTGTCAGACAAAACTGCGACTTTTTAAAGTGTGTTTTAAAGCTTCACACACATACGTAGTTGTTTGTCCATTCAGAGACACCGTAGTTAAAATGGGGGCAGCTGCCATGAAGGGACCATGAAGAGTATATATAAATGTTTTATTATAAGAGAATAAAAACATAACAGATATTTTAAGTGATTAGATACCAATGAAAACACAGTTTTTAATGAAAGATTAAATTTTTCTGTCTGACTGTTTGTCTGTCTGTCTCTTTGACTGACTGACTGTCTGTCTTTCTGTCTGTCTGTCTCTCTGACTGTCTGTCTGTCTGTCTGACTATCTGTCTTGCTGTCTGTCTGTCTCTTTGACTGTCTGTCTGTTTGTCTGTTTCTCTGACTGTTTGTCTGTCTGTCTGTCTGACTGTCTGTCTGTCTCTTTGTCTGTCTGTCTGTCTGTCTCTCTGACTGTTTGTCAGTCTGTCTGTCTGACTGTCTGTCTGTCTCGCTGTCTGTCTTTCTGACTGTCTCTCTGTCTCTCTCTCTATCTGTCTGTCTGTCTGTCTGTCCGACTGTCTGTCTCGCTGTCTGTCTGTCTCTCTTTGAATGTCTGTCTGTCTCTCTGACTGTTTGTCTGTCTGTTTGCCTCTCTGACTGTCTGTTTGTCTCTCTGACTGTCTGTCTGCCTCTTTGACTATCTGTCTTGCTGTCTGTCATTCTCTTTGACTGTCTGACTGTTTGTCTGTCTGTCTCTCTGACTGTCTGTCTGTCTGTCTGACTATCTGTCTTGCTGTTTGTCTGTCTCTTTGACTGTCTGACTGTCTGTCTGTCTATCTCTCTGACTGTCTGTCTGACTGTCTGTCTGTCTCGCTTTCTGTCTGTCTCTCTGACTGTCTGTCTGTCTATCTGTCAGTCTCTCTGACTGTTTGTCTGTCTGTCTGTCTGACTGTCTGTCTGTCTCGCTGTCTGTCTGTCTATCTTGCTGTCTGTCTGTCGCTCTGTCTCGCTATCTGTCTATCTGTCTGTCTGTCTCTTTAACTGTCTGACTGCCTGTCCTTTAGCAACATAACTCGAGAAGTTGTGGTAGATTTTTAGGACATTTCTCCAAAATGAAATAAGGAACAATTGATTAGATTTTGGGAGCGATCCAGATTACTGTCTGGATCCGGGAATTATTTTTAACACTAGAACTTCCAGAGGGGGTCATTTTGACACTATGTCAATGCAGCATAAAAATGATAAAGGTGGCACTTACAGAGGCCAATGTTTCCCCCCTTTGAATCTTTTTAATAATTCAGAAATAGATGCAGTTTCAATATAGAAGTAATTAATTGATTAGCATGTGTGATTGCTTTGGTCTTGTATTTCAAATAGAAAATGTCAAATACTTGCTTACAACATTCACTCATCAGCTAACATATAATAAAATTAAATATATTTTTTAATGCGTTTATATATTTTTTTGATGATTATTTATTTTATTATATGACTATACAATTAGAAAAAAAATCATCGTATAATGCAGGATGTCAGCTGATATTGATTCATTGTATTGCACATGGACACATGCTGGGTTATTCTGGCATTGATGCAGCTCCGGTAGGGGACCCATGCATTCAGTGCTGCCATGTCCAAAAATGTCATAGAACGCCACACAATCTGGATCAAAAAGGATTCTTTATTAATGGCCATTACAGCTTCTAACTCATCAGATAATGCATAGAATCACTGAGGGGGAAAAAAGACATCATGGTAGATACCTCCACCACCACCTAAATTTGTGGCTAACAAACAGATCACAGTTTGTGAGACTAAAAAGTTTTGTGTCTAAGATGGTAGTCAGCAGCACTGGAGCACCACAAGGGACTGTACTTTCACCATTTCTTATCACACTGTACACCTTAGACTTCCAATACAACTCTGAGCCCTGTCATCTGCAGAAATACACTGAGCAACGTGGCTCGGCAAGGTAGAGTGGTTGTCTTGTAACCCGAGGGTTGACGGTTCGATCTCGGCCAGGTCGGCCAAGTTGAGTTCATGTCGAGGTGTCCTTGGGCAAGACACAGAATCCCTAATTGCTCCTGACTGCTCGTGGTGAGCGCCTTGCATGGCAGCTACCGCCATCAGTGCGTGAATGTGTGTATGAATGAGTGAATGCGATGTTTCCTGTAAAGCGCTTTGGATAATAGCACTAAATACGGACCAGGAAATGCACAGGATGTGATTGAACGTAGCGCCTGGTTTACTGTCAGATAATAATTCCTATTAATGAAGAGTGTGGATCAAAACATTAAGAAAGGTAAAGGCCTTTAACATTTTGCACACTCTTAATTATAGAACAACTGGAGCTGTTAGTTAAAATAATTGAAATGATACTTTAACTTTGGGTCTGTTCAATTTTGGCCTGGGATATTTTCTATTTCTTTTTTACTGTTTAAAATGCATTTTTCCAGATATCAATATAGTATACAATATTAATCTATTTATAATTTTATTTAATCATCCCCTAAAATTAATTTAAATTTTTTTTTTTTTTTAATTTTTGGGGCAAATTAGGTTATGGGATTAAAATGTGATTAATCAAGATTAATTACAAAGTCTGTAATTAATTAGATAAAACAAAAGATTTGATCAAGTCCCACCCCTAATATATAGCGGCTTTCTCCACTTTCTAATCACTACTCACCTTACTAGTAGAGGCCTCTCCCCTCTCGCTCTCTGTGCTTCTCTGCCCTGACTGCTACAGATCAATAGGAGTGGTGGCGTGAATAGGGGAAAACGGGGTTGGGTGTCACGGAGGCTACAACTCAACCACTAGAACGCTGTTGAAAGATAGTGGTACAGAAATTTCCCTAGTAGTGGTTATAGATTAACTACATAGTTAATTTTGCATTTTGACTCTTGACATTGAGGTAAGAGGACATTTTATGTTTTTGACATTAAAATGTAACTCTTTCTGCATTTTTCTCCTACATCTTTTACAGACTGTTTTAAAATGTAACACTTATTACCATTTTATAATGTAAAGGGAGAGCTACAGTTCAAAATGTTTGATTTTTGTTTTTTTGCTAGGCTATTGTTTATGTTTGCTAGCTTAACTTAATGCAAAAATGCCTGCTGGGGATGGTTGTCACATGTAACATCTAAGGCATCACCAAAAAAAAAAAAGAAGCGCAAGAACTGGGCACACCAGGATTGCACACCTGGGCAGACACTGTAAATCTGTCACAACTGTGACTCAGAAAGTGAGAGAATGAAATTATGAAGATATGGTTGTGGGACAATTTCTGTTCTGTTGTATTGTTATTGTCTGATTGTTCTTGATACTGATTTTCTAATTCTGATACTGAAGTACAAAAATTATTTATCCAGTTCATGGTATAAGTGAAAGAAATACCAGAATTTAATACTGTTTCTTTTCAAGTAATTGTGTCTGTTCTTGACATATGAGAGGTTGTAGTCACAATAAACAGTTGTTTCAACTAAAATATTAAATGCTTTAAAATAAAATATTTTAATAAAATATAAAATTATTTAGGATTACATTTTTTTTATTATTTCCTAATTGAAATAGCATTGCGACAACCAACCCCACAATGGGGATGTGGTCACAAAAGCCCATGTTGTATTTGGCAGTCCATATCTTTGGAACAAATTTATATTAGGGAGTGAAAGTCCATTCATTTTGACATGACACCTTTGGCTTCCATTAGAGATTAAAATAGATCCATTTGAGGCTACCAATTTTTGAGAATTGAAATTAAAGTAAAAAGTGTGACAAAGTGAAAGAGTTCAGATCCTGTACTCATTCCTAAAATGAGAAACACAGATGATGCTCCAGAAGGAAGTTCCCCCAAACATAGTATGGTAGAAAGAGTGGGAACTTTACAATGCATTTCAGGCAAACTAGCTAGCTATGTAGCAGCATTATTTTAAAACTGGAATGTAACTGTTGACCGCAAAACAACGAAGGCAAGACTACTATGTCAGCATTTTCTCTAAAAAAAAAAAAAATCTTTAAAATTAAGCAACACTGAATCCTTTATTAGGGGGGGTCACTAAAGTATTTAGGGGGGCTTAGGAATGTTTTAGGGGGGCTGAAGCTCTAAAGCCCCACTAAAATAGGCCTAACGATGCCACTGGTGTAGAATGTGTGGCGGCTGAGGCCAAAAAAATAAGATACGTTGAAGATTCAGCAAGTAAAGTATATTGGATTATTTAACAAAAAATCGGTTGTGCCCTGACATTGTGTCAGAGGTGGCCGACAGGACACCTTCATATTAACAAAAGACAACGTTCAGACCGCCTGATCTCTTCACCCACTCGTCAGAATGGCCAATGTGGCACCATCATTTTGACCACTATCGTATAGCATCAAAACTAGGCAAAGATAGGTAGAATTGAAAACACGTCTTTACACTATGGGAAAAGAGGCAGAAGCAATATGTGATTCCTTAATGTTGACAAAGCCAACAGCGACGATGCAGAAGGCGACAGTCCCAAGTATGACTACCCTGATGGTTATGGCTAAAATCACCGGCCATTTTGTACTCAAAAGGAATTTAATACATGATAAACCATGCTGCCACAAACACAACCAGCAGCCCAGTGAGACTGCTGATGTCTTTGACAGGAGTTTATATGAGCTAGCACAATACTATGAGTTCGGTGCAGCCAAAGATTGTATAAGGGATAGAATCATGATCGGAATATCGGACAGCAATTTTTCCCAAAAGCTACAGCTGAAGTCAGACCTTACCTTTGACAAAGATTATACAAATAGCTCGTCAGAGTGAACAAATTAAGCAGCATAATGTCAGTATGTGTTCAGACTGTGCAGTGGAAGCAGTCAAGCAAAAGACGAGGCAGTTCCACAGCAGAAAGAGCAACAAATATGGAAAATGGCAGAGAAATCCGGAACATGGTGAGGCAAAACATAGTACTGTTTGTTCTCACTGCAACAGGCAGCACGACAAAACACACACTTACTGGAAATAAAAATTTAGAAGGTGTAACAGAATTGGACATTTCGAGGCAGAATGTAAAACAAAGGTGTTGATAGAGGTTGTCATGATCTGTGGGTTTTGATTTAAGTATGTGTAGTCCTATCATGATTTTTGCCTTTCTGGGAAACCACTACTGTGAATAGAGCAGTTGGGGTCCAGGTAAGAATAGAGGATGGTCAGGAAAGACTGACTGGTAGCAGGGAAAGACCGCACTCAGGGTAGGAGGGCTGGTTACCCTTCTCACAGGCCTGGTCCCAGGCCAACCCACCATCTATGGTAACAAATGGAATGTCAAACAAGAAGATTCAGTTAGATGAAGTGCAACCTTGCACTGTCAAGGCAAGTGAGACAAGAAGGGCACAGAGCCAGGTTGAGCACCACAGTGTGCACTTCCAGGTGAAATACCAAATTGCAAAAAGGACCCCAGCAACAGGAGAGAGAAGGAAGAGGAAAGTGCCTGGCAGGAAGAACAAGATTAAGTGGCCAAAGGCAAAGGATACAGAAGTGTGGAGAAGTCTGGACGACAACCTGGCAGTCATTCTGAACTCAATCACGGACAGTGCAGAAAGCAGAGTGAGCATCTTCAGTGATATCATCTCAAAGATTCAAGATTCAAAGTGTTTAATTGTCATTTTCCTGGTAAGGAAACACGTTTCCTTGAAGAATGAAATTCTTACTTTGCCGTCCACTCTGAATGGCATAAAAGATTATAAAATAGAAGAAAAACAACTTAAGAAAGCCGGATAGAAGATAAAGATAATATATAAAAAAATATTAAAACACTGAGTAAGTAATCTATATACATAAAAGTGCAGTGTGCTGCATAAAATGATTAGCTGTGCAAAAAAATTGTCATTGGGTGGACGGTGAGATGCATGTGCAATATCTTTTATAAGTAATAAGACACATAAACAGTAAACAATACTGCAGCTATTGTGGTTGACAATATAAACTTTCAGAATGGCCAGAAGCTTGCTAGAGGAGAAAAAGAGTGGCACATTGGTCATGGAAAAGGAAGAACTTAAAGACCACATATGGAAACAAGTGTCAGATCCTAAAAAAACATCCCCCTCTTTGGTCCCCTGGCTAGGTGCCCCAACCAGCCGCAGCATCCTGTGAGTTTTAGATGGTTCCACCAAAGTTGAGCAAAGTGAATGCCATCATCCAAAAAGCATGATCAAGCTCTTCCCCTGGGCCAAATGGGCAACGCTTACCACCTCTTTGTTGTATTTTGGGATCAAGTCACCAGCCTATTGTCGACAGCTGCATGTACACATCGCGACTCCTCAAAAGATCAGATGAACTGCTGTCCTGGGCCAGGATGAAGATAAAGCCTGCTAAGTCACGCAGCCTCCCAATCCGCAGGGGTAGAGTGGATTTGCTCCCTTTCCAAGTGGCAGGAGAAACAATCCCAGTGTTATCTGAACAGGCAGTTTGGGAAGAGAATATATA
>JBAMHW010000022.1:26078646-26093356 GCA_037177495.1 Rhadinocentrus ornatus | reverse complement strand
CGGATTGACAGTTCCAGAGACCAAAGGTAACAGAGGGTGTGGCAGACGTGCATGCCATTGGAAAGGACAGGTTTTGCGAATTGCGGTGTCTACGGGTGACACGTCTTGGTCTGTCCATGTCCATGCAGTGGTTTCTGGAAGTCTTTTTGCGTCCATGCAGTGGTTTCTGGAAGTCTTCCCGAGTCCGTGCAGTGGTTTCTGGAAGTCTTCTTGCGTCCATGCAGTGGTTTCTGGTAGTCTTTCCGAGTCCATGCAGTGGTTTCCAGTAGAGAATCATGTATGCTTTTAATGCAGAATATCACCAGCATCCAGCCTTGTCCCATGCATACAGAGATTCCTCCTGATTCTCTGATGATATCCTACACTGTAGATGGTGGATCTTCAAAGTCTGAACATTTTTCTGAAATTGTTCCACAGTGCAGTGTGTCTCAGATTGGTGAAGCCCTGTCCATCTGTCCATCTGAGAGACTCTGCTTCTCTGAAAGGCCCTTTTTATACCCAGTCATGTTATTGACCTGTTACCAGGTATCCTGGTTAATTGTTTCTGGTTTGTACCGGTTACTTTTCCAGCCTTTTGTTGCTCCTGTTCCAACTTTTTCCATCAGATTCCCTATCAGCTCATATTTTCCATCACATAGTAAAATGTCTGTTTCATCATCTGAGATGTTGTTTAGCTTCTACTGGGGATAAAATATGACCTGATGAGGTCTGGAAATTATTTAATTCTGTTTAGATTGAAATGTTTTGGGGAATCGAGGTTGTAAGTTGTTGTGATAGAATAAATACAAATTTATGTTTATTAGGGTGTTTGTAGCCTGAAAACTGAGCTGATGATGTCACAGCAGCATCCGCAGGTAACACAGGTGAACCTCTCAGTAAACAACATGGATTAAAAACTCCTGGTCTACAGTTCAGTATGCAGGATGCAGAGATGATCCTTCTCAGTGTCCTGGATTACACCATCTGTTGTTAGAAAGCGCTATAATCCCTCGTGTTCCTCCTTTATCCCAGACATACCAGCAGAAGTCATTTCAGCAGCTCAGCGTCTGAACCACAGGAGTCGTCTTTCAAACATCCATTAAACTGTTATTTTACTCTAATAATTATTCTACCGATGTAGTCGTCGTTACGTCTTCTTCCACATGTTCTACTGTCTGCATGCTCGCAGCTCAAACCGTGGTCCAGAGCTGAAGTTCAGTAGTTCTGTGCCATCACTTCTTCTGTGATTCATTTTTGATGGTTGTTTTTTAATCATGTGCAGCCACAGACTCCTTTCAAGCTTAAAAACACTGGTTTAATGTTTCAGTTCATCATGTGACTCATTAGTTTTCATTATCTTATCTTCATGTTTGGACTTCAGAAACATACAGTGCGGTTCCACCTGCAGCTCATTGCACTGATTCAAGAGGAGGATTTATCTTGAGCCTTTGTAGCGGACCCTGTTGCATTCTGTTAGGCATTCCTCTCAGCCTCCTCAGGGACTTCCAGCTTTCCGTTTTACAGATTTAAGCTCAGATTTGGTATCAGCTGTTATTTTAAATGATCTCTCAACCTGACGTCAGTGGGAAAAATCATCTCCTTTATTCAAACCTCACTTTGTCTTACAGTAGATTTTCATTTACTTTCTCCTGCATTCTTTTTTAAATGGAAAGATTTCTCTTTTTTGGACAATGCTCATCCTTTTAAATGGGTGGATTTTTGGAAAAAAAAAGATGATATTTTTTACTTAGTTTTGTTTTTAATTTAAATTTAGAATTTCATTTTAATTTACCTATTTAAATTGGATTTCATTTTATCTCATTTTACTCTATTTCATCTGATTTTACACTTTTTTGTGATTTTATTTACCTTAATCTTTTTGATCATTTAATTATCTTATTTTTAATTTAATCTAATTGTATCTTTTTTTACTTAATCAAAATTTCATTAATTTAATCTAATTAATCTGGTTTTATTTTCATTTATTTTATCTCATTTTGGTTTGGTTTGTATTTTTTAGACAAATCCTCACTGGACACGTCTGTATTCTCCTGCTTGGTCCAAAAAATGAAACATTAAACAGAACATGATGCACGGCTCTGCTTATGGTTTTAATAACTCGTCATATTTAGGAAGCTAAAGATTTATGGACATGTCAGGAAGGCAGGAGATTCTCACTAAACTGGTCCTGCTGGCGAGGATTTCAGTGAATTTCTGTTTTTTCATTAAACGTGTGGAATTGTGTGCAGGTGCTGGAGTTGATCTGTACCAGAGAATCTGGAGCTGTGTTTGAGGCTGGGGGTCTGAACTGTGTGCTGAGTTTCATCAGAGACAGCGGACACCTGGTCCACAAGGACACTCTGCACTCCGCCATGGCTGTAGTGTCTCGCCTCTGCAGCAAGATGGAGCCGCAGGACTCGTCTCTGGAGACCTGCGTGGAGTCTTTGTCCAGTCTCCTTAAACATGAAGACCACCAGGTAACCCACCACAGCCGACAGTCATCCAAGCCCCCTTCTGAATTAAACTAACTTAAAGGTTAAGACCCCCATGTCAGACCACTTTATTACAAAACTGGATTTGGTTGAAAAATGTGTCTTAATCTTGGTTTTTAGTTTTTAAATCTCAGCCTGAGTTATCCAGAGTTCCTGCAATTGTTTCCTTTCTACCAGGTGTCAGACGGGGCTCTGCGCTGCTTTGCCTCATTGGCTGATCGGTTTACTCGACGCGGCGTAGACCCTGCCCCTTTGGCTAAACACGGCCTGACGGAGGAGCTGCTGTCCCGCATGGCGGCTGCCGGTGGTGCCGTGTCAGGCTCCTCCTCCTGTAAGCCAGGTCGACCTTCCACAGGTGCTACCCCGTCTGCACCGGACTCCAAGCTTAGCAACCAGGTGTCCACCATCGTCAGCCTCCTGTCCACTCTGTGCAGGGGCTCACCACTGGTCACACATGTAAGATGACACATTTAAAAAATGAATTAGTTTAATTTTGTTGGCATCAACATCATCTGATGCACGCTGCCTCTCTGTCTGCCGCAGGACCTGTTGCGTTCAGCTCTACCCGACTCCATGGAGTCTGCACTGGGAGGAGATGAGCGCTGTGTGCTGGACACCATGAGGCTGGTGGATCTCCTGCTGGTGCTCCTGTTTGAGGGACGAAAGGCGCTGCCCAAGTCCACTGCAGGGTCAGCGGGCCGGATCCCGGGGCTGCGCCGTCTGGACAGTTCAGGAGAGAGGTCCCACCGACAGCTCATCGACTGTATCCGCAGCAAGGACACGGATGCGCTGATAGACGCCATCGACACTGGAGGTGACAGGGCCTGAAATTGCGAGATTACCGCACAATATAAAATCAATTCTCGCAAATATAGTTCTTGTAATGCGGGAAATTCCTACATTGCAATTACAGTGGTGTGTAATAATGTGCAGTGACTGTGTGCATCGGACCCTTAAACTAAAAGGAAGTAGAGGACAGTTGCTACAGATGTAGCGCTCTCTCCTCCTCTCTCTAAGCTCCGAGTCTCCTCTGCTGCTGCAGCAGCGACGCTCCTGCTGGTAAACCAATTATTGTCGGCGGATTTCCCGCCCGTAAGAAGATCCGGTAACGTTTCCAAGCAGTAAAGTTTCAAGCCAACTAGCTCCAAATGTATTGGGGACTTGAACATAATATCGTGTGCGGTTTTATGCCATTTTGATGGTGTTTCTAACACAGCAGCTGGAAAGACAACAAACTTGCAGTTTAAAGAGGAAATTAGATATCTTAAAACTTTATAACTTTATAGCTTTATAGCACAAAACTACTGAACCCGTCTGAGATCGACAGGAAAACCATGTTGAATGACGCATTGAAGTATGAGGACGGCAACGTTTGAAACTGACCTTGCTATGTATATACATAAGGGAGCCGAAATGGGTCTTAAGAAAGAAGAAAGAGACTACATTTGAAAGCTGAATATTAATCTGAGGTACAAGTCGGTCATTGCAAGTCCCGTAGTTAAGCTCACTGGTAATACCCACCACAGTGTATAAATCCCCGCTATGTGAAGCATGTAGAAGGGGAATCATCATCCCCCCCCTCCCCCGTATTGAAAAATGAATTTGACTGAGACTGTAGGCTTAGGGTCAGACCTGCAGACCAAATACTGCCATCAGGAAACTCGTCATTAAACTCGGGTTGTTGCGTCAAACTTAATTTATGTGACTTTTTTTTTCCCCCCAAATGATGACATTTTAACAGACAGGCACAGGATTGATAGTACTTTTTAATGACATCATGATGATGATGATGATGATGTGTTCTCCCCTAGCTTTTGAGGTGAACTTCATGGACGATGTTGGACAGACGCTGCTCAACTGGGCCTCTGCTTTTGGCACACAGGAAATGGTAAAGAACTACGGTTGCAGAGATAGAGATGTTTTTAAAACAATCAATGGAATCAATGGAAGGACAATCTGGATGCGCTTTGCTTCACGTTCACAGATCCTGGACAACAGGCCGTCCAGGCTTTTGTTTCCTTGCTGTTCCACCAACTGTGTGATTTTTGTTCCAGGTGGAATTTTTATGTGAGCGAGGAGCAGATGTCAACCGAGGTCAGAGGTCATCCTCACTACACTATGCTGCCTGTTTTGGACGCCCACAAGTAGCCAAGGTAACACACTTGCACTCAGGATGCACCCTCCTTAGATTAAAGTTTGCTTTTGAGCTTTCCTGATTTATATTAGCTGTTCTTTTGTTTTTGGTATCAGACTAGCTGTGTGTAGATTTTGTTCTAACTTGTGTGTACCTGTGGGCAGACTCTGCTGCGGCATGGAGCCAACCCAGACCTGAGAGATGAGGATGGAAAGACTCCTCTTGACAAAGCCAGAGAGAGAGGACACAGTGAAGTGGTGGCCATCCTACAGTCTCCTGGTTAGTCAACCTCTTATGTGCAGCACAGAAGATGTTTGGAGACACAAGGAAGCAGCAATGCTAGCATGTAGCATAGCAACATGACATGAAGACACTCAGCTAAAAGACTCTACCAAGCATTGGCATCCAAACCACACCACAGCGATGTTATTGCTAACATAACATAAGAACAATTAGTTGGATTGTAACATAACTTTGCTAGAGCAGCTGAAAGTATCATAAAATCAGCAGAAGTTGTTGGATGAATCATATTAATGTGTAGTTCTACTGAACAAGTAAAGGCCGAACATCAACATTATTTATCAGGTTGGAACATTTTCTAAGTTTATCTGCAAACCGACCCATGTGGTTAAAAGGAGCGTTCTCGCCGAACAAGCCGTCAGAATTTGCGGATCATCTGGCCGACGCCCCATCTGATCGCCTGGTTTAAATGGAGTAAAAAATCCGCCCACCTGTTATCTTACACTTGAATGAGACTTCATCTGTCTGGTACACGCAGGAGCATCACCACCACAGAGCGAACATAAAACAAAGACGATTTCTTTTACTGATTTAGAGATTTTACTCATTAGGATAAACATGATCAGCATATTTAAGAAACCTCATTAAAATACTGGGTACACCGTCTTAGAAGATCTCAAGGAAATACAGATGCAGTTATATCCAGTTCTGAAGCTAGCAGCGATGCTATTGCTAACTATGACTCTGATTTTATACTTATTGATTATACACTGCACACAGAGGTAGAAACTGATGATATAATGGCTAAATTCCAGGGCCAAATCGTGAATTGTATGCACACAGTATTTTGTAGCCAGATTCCCTTCCAAGAAGTAAAATACCTATGTGGCACACTGACACGGTTTGGGTTTCCAAGTGGTGAAATAAGTCTGTCTGGTTCTATCCACACTAAAATCTATGAGCTTCGTGCTATTCTCAAGTAACTTGGTACAGTTGTAGTCAAAGTGTTGCTGAATGCATGCAGTGGCATCTTTTTTGCATTATTTCTTTCATGATGTTTTCTACTTTGTATACTAACAATCAATCAGATACAGAAAAACAAGATATTCATTTATTTATTTTTTTGCTCAGGCATATGAACATTCACAATGTTTCTCACACTGGGATTCTATTCTGTGAGGTCTTGGCTTTACGTTGAGACCAAGATTATGGCTATTGACCTGATAATTGTGGCGTTATTGTTGATTTAATTAGGGTAGGTCTGTCTGCGAACCACACCTCCAAAAACCCCTAGGGTTTAACAGGTTAGACTCATAATACCTCTGTTTACTCCTTCTGCTCCCACTTGTTTATCTCCACTGTTCTTAATCCAAAGTGTGTATGTCTTTTTGGGGTCAAACAGATTTTTATTCAGGAGAAATCTTTGTGTTTCAGGAGACTGGATGTGTCCAGTGAACAAGGGCGATGACAAGAGGAAGAAGGATGTGAGCAAGGAGGAGGAAGATGGAATTGAGCCTCGAGGAGACCCAGAAATGGCTCCTTTCTACCTGAAGAGGCTTCTCCCTGTTTTTGCACAAACCTTTCAGCAAACCATGCTGCCTTCTATTCGGTAAACTGCCCAACAGTCACAGCCTTCTGCAGCTGTCTGTTCATCATCATCATCATTTCTTTGTTTTATAGAGACTAAACGCTCCTCAGCGTTGGTGTGTGAACAGTTTTGTTTAGATCTGATCAGCTTTGTGTTTTGGTGGTTTTAGGAAAGCCAGTCTGGCTCTAATCAGGAAGATGGTTCACTACAGCAGTGAAGTTCTGCTGAGGGAGGTGTGTGACAGCGAGACAGGACATAACCTGCCAACGGTGCTGGTGGAGATCACCGCCACTGTTCTCGATCAGGAGGTACACAATCATTTTAAACTAAAATGTGTGTGTGTTTATGTGGATGGATAAATAATTTTTTTTCTTGTTATCTGTCAGGACGATGACGACGGTCACCTCCTGGCTTTGCAGATCATCAGAGATCTGGTGGATAAAGGTGGAGACGTTTTCCTCGACCAGCTGGCCCGACTGGGCGTCATCAACAAGGTGTCAACTCTGGCTGGACCGGCGTCTGATGACGAGAACGAGGACGAACCAAAACCCGAGAAGGTAATGAAAGCAGATGTGTTTTTCTGGATCACCCAAAACAGGTCTGAGAGGCTTGTTTTATGTTCAGTTTACAATTAATGTGTACATATTTAATATCCTGTAGATGAAGTCAGGTTGTCATTACCAAAAACAACCACTCAATTTGTATTTTTGTTTTTATTTATTTTCTTTTAACTCTGGTCTGGTGAACTGTATTACTCTCTGGAGATGCTGAGTCACTGTGGTTCGTTCGAGTTGCATCTCATACTCCACAGGCCACAAATTGTGTAATTAATCAATCAAAGTTAATTTTTGTAGCACTTTACAGCAACACACTGACCAAGATGCTTCACATCAGAAAAACAATCAATACGAAACACATTAAAATAAAGGAAATATAAAAGAAAGTGGTAAAAGCACAAAACAGATTAAAACCAATAGGTAACAAGTACTAAAAGTACAAAACAGATTAAACAAAGTACTAAAAGCCAAACGCCTTTTTAAATAAATAGGGCTTGAGTTTGGCTTTAAATAAAGGCAAACATAGATTTACCAGCAGCCCGATGAGTTATAATATTACTGATAATTAACTTGTGCCCTCCTCCACATGGGTTATGTGCTTTGATAGCCAGGTCAACTGGTCATTTTTAGGCATTTATTATTTGAAAAGAGTGAATCTGAAAAGGTGAAAATACAAAGAAAGGTTTTTAAATATTTAAAAAAAAAAAAACTGTCTGGAGTCACTGCGCAATAAAAATAAGCGCACCCTGAAGAAGGCAGCAACTAGTTATGGATACAGGAAGTCCATGAGAAATAATTAAGTCCAGTGACCATGTCTGTGTGTGGAGCCCAACCACTGATTAAGTCCAAATGGGTTTGAAACTCATTTGCCAGTTGGCTGGAAGGACAGCAAACATCTTTACATAAATGCAGACCATCAGAGTTTGGTAGCAGTTCAGCTAGTAACTCTGAAAACTTGTCAGGAAAGTTATTTTTACGTTTTGGTAGGTTAAAATGTTGAATTATACATGGAGGAAGCGGTGTCCTCCTACATTTTCTGTAGAATAATCTGTAAAGCACAGTAGTGGAGGGCTGATGATCTGGGCTTTTTTTTTTTTTTTTTTTAATTATTCTTGTTTTTACTTTTTTATGTTTTAGAGTTTATCTTACAGAATATGACTCTGATTGTCCTGCAGGAGGAGGAGGTACAAGAAGATGCTAAAGAAATCCAGCAGGGGAAGCCGTACCACTGGAGGGACTGGTCCATCATCAGAGGCCGGGATTGTCTCTACATCTGGTCAGATGCTGCTGCCCTCGAGCTTTCAAACGGCTCCAATGGCTGGTTTAGGTTTATCCTGGATGGGAAGCTCGCAACCATGTACTCCAGTGGGAGCCCAGAGGGAGGTTCAGACAGCTCGGGTATGATTGACAGCTCTCACTTCTTCATCTGTCTGTTATGTTCTGTCCTGATGGAGGGCCCATCTTCCTACTCCTGCAGAGTCTCGCAGTGAGTTCCTGGAAAAGCTGCAGCGGGCGAGGAGTCAGGTGAAACCAGTAACAACCAGTCAGCCCATCCTGTCCATTGTCAGCCCCACTAAGCTCACCGTAGGGAACTGGTCTCTGACGTGCCTGAAAGAGGGAGAGATTGCCATCCACAACTCAGACGGGCAGCAGGCCACCATCCTGAAGGAGGACCTGCCAGGTTTTGTCTTCGAGTCAAACCGAGGAACCAAACACTCGTTCACCGCAGAGACGTCGCTGGGTGAGTCGGAGAAATGATTCCTGAGTCAGAAATGTTTAGAGATCAAGAGTTTGGAGCTGCATTCATTTTCATTTTTTTACTTAATTTATTCCCATGATAATGTCAGGAGTAAAACCACATCCACATGGGTCCAAGAATAATGAAGGTTCTTCACTAATTACAATGCAGAACATCAGAATATGGGGTTCTATCCTTGACTAGAAACCACCCTCACCAGCCGAGCGGCGAGTGTCCGTCTGTTAGCTGATTTTACTTACAAAGTAGTTCTGAGGTTTTTAGCAGCTGATGAAGACACACAGTGTTGAAATGTTATTCCCTTAAGTTCCACAATAAAGCTGTAAATCCATCAGTGAGCTACACCTCCTTTCCTTTTTTATTTTGCATAAAAATTGCTTAAAATTTTGCTTGCCAACATGCAAACCAATTATTATTGCTAAATTAGGCTAAAATAAGTTCTGAGTGTTATTAAAGTCGTTTTGGGAGTTGTTGAGAGCCGGACTATACGTCACTAATATTACACCATCTAGTTCCATTATTTAGATCAAGATAATGTCCTCTACAGTAGGGGTCCGCAACCCTGGTCCACAAGGCCCACTAGCCTGCAGGTCTTGGATGTCTCCCTGCTGCAACACCTGATTGAAATAAAACAACTCTCTGACAAGCTCTGCACAAGTCTGCTAACGAGCCATTAATGTGAATCAGATGTGTTGTAGCAGGGAGACATCTAAGACCTGCAGGACATTGGGCCTTGAGGACCAGGGTTGGGTACCACAGGACCTCTACCTGGACTTGCGACGCTTCTTTCCGGATACTACATTATGAAAATAGAGTAGAGAATTTAGAACCCAGAAAAAACACTTAGCTAGCTTTGACTTTAGCAAAACAACTGCTGTTTGGCACATAATACTGGATGATAATAATAATAATAGTATTAAAAATAACAAAAAAAAATCTTACACCATAGCAATTATGTTTGAAACTATTCGGAATTAATTTGAGACAATAAAACGCTGACATTAGTAAGACAGCAGAGTTATATGGATATGATTTAAATCTAGTTTGACCTCTCTGGTGTGTTGACAGGCTCAGAGTTTGTGACAGGGTGGACCGGGAAGCGAGGCAGAAAGTTGAAGTCCAAACTGGAGAAGACGAAGCAGAAGGTAAAGAGCATGGCCCGGGAGCTGTATGACGACCACTTCAAAGCTGTGGAGAGCATGCCCAGAGGAGTGGTGGTCACCCTGAGGAACATCTCCACCCAGCTGGAGTCTGCCTGGGAGCTGCACATTAACCGACAGGTACAAAAACCGAACATGAGCACACAGATGAGCATGTTGGCTTGAGTACAGTTGTAAAGGTTAAAATGTGTCTGTGTGGGATGTTTACAGTGTCTAGAAGGGGAGAACACGTGGAGGGACCTGATGAAAACGGCTCTGGAGAACCTGATTGTAGTTTTGAAGGATGAGAACACCATTTCTCCATATGAAATGTGCAGCAGTGGCCTGGTCCAGGCTTTGTTCACCGTCCTCAGCAATGTGAGCACCCGTTCCACCCGACAATATTTAGTTTTCTCTATTCATTACCAGAGAAACTACACAGCCTGAGGTCCAGTGTTACATAAAGTTAACTCAGCTGTTTGTTCTCAAATGTCTTTTGAAAGCTTTGCTGTTTTTCCTTTAACTCAAAGTGATATAACTGCTTTAAATGGATCGGGGTCAGCAGACAGCTCTGATTCTATGTTCTTGATATGCTGAGGGTTTCTTCAGGGCAGACAAACCATTTAAAACTGAAATTCATGGAAGATTTTCTAATAATCTTGAAAGAAAAATGAAGAAAACTTTTTAAAACTTTACTTAGAAATAAAAATGGCTCATAGTTTAGAAATGAGAGGGATCTACCTGCAGAGCAGCTGCTCAAGAAGTAGAGCTGAGGGTGGCCGTTCATACGGGTGTCTTTGTGGATCACCTCCCTGGAAACATGCTGATAGAAATTAACAAGTCTGTCTTTAAGCAAGAACAGACTGAAGTGGAAGAGAAACCAGATCCCGGGACAGATGAGCCCGGATGTGAAATTTCTGCCACAATGTTCATGTTAAAATGATGCGAGCACGATTCATCAGTGTGTGGGGACACACTGAGTCGTGCTCTCATCATTTTAACAGCAAACATGAACATGGTTTCCTTTAACCTACGCCGCCGTGTTGCAACATGTAGAAATGTTTTTACATTAAAGTCTCCACAATGTCAAAATTCATCCAATGAACTAAAGTTTGTTTATTTATTTTCTTTTAAAACTTAAAAGGTTTGGTTATCTTGTGTTTAAGACTTAAAGCAGCAGTGTTTCAGTGTCTTCTGGTCAGGATGTTCAGTGTGATTTTACGGTTTGTTTTTCCTGATCTGTGTGTATTGAAACAGAGTGTTGAACCTGACATGAAGCCTGATTGTAAGCCTTTAATGGAACGGATCAATGTCTTTAAGGCGGCTTTCAGCGAGAATGAAGACAACGAAAGGTAACCAGACTCCACTGCTACGTTAACCTGTCCTGTTTAATGATTTTCACTAATGTTCTGTAATTACTGTCAGTTGGTTGAAGATTGACAGTTCTGGTTAAAAGATATGCTACTAATCTTTCTGATGAATGAAGCCTGCATTTGGAGCTGTGGGTGGATAAAGAAAACCCTCTCAGTGCAGCTGAGATGTAGGTGGGGAAGCTCCTGACAAGAGGACATGACAGGTTTATTTCCTAGACAGAAACACTGAGGTGATGCGACATGTTTTCTTGTAATGGCAGCGTCCGGTGCTGCGTTCACATTTTCAGCCAACCACTGTCCGCCATCTGTACATGAAAAACAGCTTTCTTCCTCTCTCCAAGCCATTCAGATGTTCTGCTGTCCAACAGCACCCTCTAGCTCTTCTGTGTGGCACCGATGATCTTCAAGCTGAAAACTAAATGTTTACTTTTAGTTCAAATCTAGACTTTGTACACCGACCGTGTACAGTAAAGTACTGTTTACTGTGTTGTCCTGAAACAAAACATTTTTGTTAAACATAATCTAGTTTAAAGAGTCAGATTACAGCTGATGATGAATCCTGTGTGTGTGTGTTTGTGTGTGCAGCCGACCAGCTGTTGCCTTAATCCGAAAACTGATAGCAGTCCTGGAGTCAATCGAACGTCTACCTCTGTACCTGTATGACACGCCAGGATCTTCATACAACCTGCAGGTGAGTCTGTCTTCTGAACCATGGTGTGACATCTGAGAAGCCCCCATCAGCTTCATTAGTATGTGCACAGCTGTTGATAAAGTAAGTGTGTGTGTGTGTGTGTGCACGTGCTTCAGATCTTGACGAGGAGGCTGCGGTTCCGTCTGGAGCGAGCGCCAGGAGAGACGGCTCTGATCGACCGGACAGGTCGCATGTTGAAGATGGAGCCGCTCGCCACTGTGGAGTCTCTAGAGCAGTACCTGCTGAAGATGGTGAGCTCACACTGTGCATGCTCACCGACTCAGACCAGAACCAGACTTTTAAAACACACATAAACGTGTTAGTCTGACCCAAATAGTCTAAAGCCCAAGGCTTCAAAACCAGACTAACATGCCTAGGGAAATTATCAACCAGTATACTTGGTCTCAGCCCTTCCTCTTCTTCTTTCTCTCGCAGGTGGCTAAACAGTGGTATGACTTTGAGCGCTCATCCTTTGTTTTTGTGAGGAAACTGAGAGAAGGACAGACCTTCACCTTCAGACACCAACACGACTTTGACGAGAACGGGATCATCTACTGGGTTGGAACCAACGCCAAGTAAGAGCCGCTGCTACAGACAGAAACACCTGAGATCTCTGGGACAGTTTTTATTCAGTAGTTACATTAAATCTCAGACTGAGAAAGCAGAACGTGGAGTCAGATTTGTACAACAAAGACTTTATGAAGATCGGCATTGCAGCTTGTTATACTAATGATGCTTCATATAAACGTTGCCATGTGATGATTGAGACTCAGTTTGACATTCTGCTCCCATCAGGACAGCCTATGAGTGGGTAAACCCTGCAGCTTACGGCCTGGTGGTGGTGACCTCTTCAGAGGGGCGTAACCTCCCTTATGGACGGTTGGAGGACGTCCTAAGTCGGGATAGCTCCGCCCTCAACTGCCACACCAACGATGACAAGAACGCTTGGTTCGCTGTTGACCTCGGCCTGTGGGTCATTCCCTCAGCATACACGCTGAGGCACGCCAGGTAATTTAACACACACGCCAACAGACAAACACCTCGACACTTAATGGAGACACAATGAGAATGTTTTTTCTGAGAATTTAAAATATTCTGTTAGGTTTCCCCGCTCATCTTCCTCTGCTTCATCCTGTTTCAGGGGTTATGGCCGCTCTGCTCTGAGGAATTGGGTTTTTCAAGTATCAAAGGATGGTCAGAACTGGTCCACACTGTACACCCACATAGATGATGGCAGCCTCAATGAACCTGGGTATAACCTTTAACTGAAACCTTACAGTTACAGTCTGAATACATGATATACTTTAAAATTATTCAGATTTTAATTTAATTTGTATATAACTGACAGATATGATGGCAAAGATGACAGTTCAGGCCGCATCTTCTCTTCATGTTGTGTTTTTGTTTTCATAGTTCGACAGCCACATGGCCTCTGGACCCGTCCAAAGAGGAGAAGCAGGGCTGGAGACACATCCGGATCAAACAGATGGGGAAGAACGCCAGCGGTCAGACCCATTACTTGTCTCTGTCTGGACTTGAGCTGTACGGCACCGTCACCGCCGTCTGTGAGGACCAGCTGGGTAAGAACTGACTTCCAACAGAGATGAAGGTCTTTGCACTTCGAGCCTTTTGTGAGCAGAGTTTCATGGACAGGGTCACATGTCAACATGAGCGTGGAAGGGCTTTAATTGGCAGCTGACTGTTCTGATCGGCCGAGTTTGACTTTTTGGAAAGAACGGCTGCAGATGTGATGTTTATGTTGTTTCTTTCAGTGCAAGTGTTGGTTTTGCAGGCAGTTTAAACAAGGACTCGCTTTTTTGACTCACTTTGTTAATTTTGGATGAAAAATTTGAATCGTCTCTATGTAACTGAGCAGGTAAATATCAACAGCCAAAAAGACTAGCTTATCTCTGATCTTGGAACAGTTTCAGTTCAGGAATATGTGCTGTGGTGTAAGATTTCTACCCCTATTGAACTGGTCTTCATACACGGCTTTTCTACACTTCTACATCCACTTTGCACAAGCAGTCAACACTTCAGTGTGCCCTTTTCCTCTGAAAATACGCTTCAGTAACGGCTTATCTGCAGAGGTGAAGCCTGCACCTGTTCCTCATTGTTAATTTCCAAATGTTGAATAGTGAAAACGCAACGCTGCATCACTGCAATCAGCTAAGGATTGTAAGGATTTCCATATTTTTCCCTGTACAGTCAGAATATTATGAAACCACGCAGTTTGGCAAGGGGGCAAGTCTAAACTGGACACTGATCCCCCTCAGACAGACTCATCCAGAACCATCATTCACCACCAGCTGATAGAACCATGTAAACAAGGATTACAGTGGAGACCTTCATCAAGCTTTTTCACAAATGTAACAGCAATGTCACAATGGTCAGACTTTACTCAGCAGAAAGGAAGCCGCATGTTAACCTGGTCCAGAGTCCCAAAGACAACATTGACTTCTCTGGACTCGGAGACATATGGAATGGACCATCACAGTGGAAACCTGGATTGTGGTCAGACCAGTCAATATTCAAGATCTTTGTTGGAAGGCATGGAGTAAAGAGCAAAAAAAGGAAGATCCAGACTGTTGTCAGCAACAAATACTGATTAATTAAATTCTGAACTTTGGATGGGAAAATCCATCTCAAGCCAGCTGCAAAGCTCGGCGTCCTAAATAACCCTTGCCTTTGTTTGCAATTACAGAGGTCAAACGTTTCCTGTAGTTTTTCACCAGGTTTGCACACACTGCAGGAGGGATTT
>JBAMHW010000022.1:26048495-26078080 GCA_037177495.1 Rhadinocentrus ornatus | reverse complement strand
CACAGTGGACATGCACCTACGATGAAAATTTCAGACCCCTCGAAGATTTCTAAGTGGGAGAACTTGCAAAATAGCAGCGTGTTCAAATACTTACTTTCCTCACTGTATAAATGATCTGTACCACACTGAATGAATCAACAGTAATAAAAGAAGAATGAATATAATTGAGTATATGTGATTATTAATATGAATAAACATTATATGAGAATATATGAAATATAGTAAAATTACTTCCACAACAGAATCCACCAAAAGTCACCTATATCCTCCTTGTTTATATATCCGACAGTTTTCCAGCCTTAAATAGTTTTTATCATGTGAAATCCGTCGCTAAAGTTAGGAGAATGTTGTCATAATCTGATCTTAAAATGATCATTCATGCTTTTATCTCATCTTGTAGTGATTATTCTCTTTTCCCTTGTTTCAAGAAGACGTTTTTTTCAAGAAAACAGACTTCAGTTACAGACTATTGACAGTATTATTACTATTATTACTATTAAAACGACTAGTCGACCAATGGGATTATGCATCTCATAATTATTCAATGGCTCTTATTTCACTTCCAGCTTTGAAATCTTGCATGAGGTTGTTATGCAAGTCCAACGTGCCTCCACTTGAAATGTTCGAGCATTGCGGACGTACTTCTGTGGTACTCAAGGTCCCATTTTACAAAAACATGTATTTAATTTATTTTGTAAGTTTAACGTGAAGTTATCCCTGACTTTTGGCGTCCTCTGCCGCCGTTTTGTTCCCTGGTCGGCCGCCATATTTTTCCCCTGGCGTACTTTATTGTGCATGTGCAACTCTCAGCAGAGATGGAGGAAAAAGATGATGTCTCACGCTGTAGTTTTTTTTTTTTTTTTTTTTTTTTTTTTTGCCAACAGCAGTTGATGGGTAAATTTGTTGTCGACTATTTTCATTGTCGACTAGTCTTGCAGCCCTAATTGACAGGTACGCCCAGACCAGCCTCTGAATAGATCACCCCTCTTTTATAGCCACTTTATTGGCTTCTCGCCAAATTTCGTATTGACTTAAAAATTTTAGTTTTGATTTTCTGGACATTACGTGGTCAGGCCGAATTTCTGTGCCCCTGCTCCTCAGGGTGCATCCTTTGGTCTTCAGGCCAGAGCCTCCTGAAGGTCTCAAGGACTTGTTTTAAAACCTAGGGAGACCTGGTTTTTCAGGCTGTAACCCCCAGACTCTGAAGTGACTTGCCCATGTCCCTCCAAGTGGTGGACTCTGTGGACTCTTTTAAAAAGCAGTTGAAGGCGATTTTACTCAGGAACGTTTTTGGTTGACAGTTATTGTTTATTTTTTGCAATTATGTTGTTTTTTTGCACCATATCCAGCACTTTGTGATTTTTATCTGTGAAAAGGGCTTTAAGAATAAACTTTTTTACTATACGTTAGAGGATGCTGCAAGATGAGCCCTCTGACATCAGTTTGTTTTCGTTCCGTGCGCAGGTAGCATTTATCTACCGTTATGGCTCAGACATGATCTTTTATGGAAAGTGACGGCATTTAGGATCTTTACGAATAATCGTGATGTTTAATACGCAATTAATTGTGAAATTACGAAAACAGAACATCCCTGTTATTGACCCTCTGTGACTGTCTGCCCTCCTTCAGGTAAAGCTGTGAAAGAGGCCGAGGCAAACCTTCGCCGCCAGCGCCGCCTCTTCCGTTCCCAGGTCATGAAGTACATCGTCCCAGGCGCGCGAGTTGTTCGTGGGATTGACTGGAAGTGGCGAGACCAGGATGGAAACCCAGCAGGAGAGGGCACCGTCACCGGGGAGGCTCATAACGGTAAGATATGTCAACAACTATAAACTGCTGATGCATCATTCTGTCTGCCTGATCCAGGATCCTTAACCAGAAAAACTTCCTCAAAGAATTTTTTTTAATTTAAGTGCAGAAGTTCAGATCTTTCTCTGCCTTTAGGGGCTTGAATGTGAGCAGATGTTATGGCATCAAATATGTAAACTTTAAAAAAAAGAATTGTTACCATGGTTAAAATGTACACACACTTGTCATGGACTATGTTCCTTTAATCAGTCATGTCAAATTTAAACACTTCAGGTGTCTAAACACCTGCATCCACCATGTTCTCCTGGTTCCCACAAATTTAAGTGTGGACTCTTCAGACAATGTTGACCTGTAGCTCAGCTGGGTGTTTCTAGTACAGGGGTTCTTTTTCTGTGGTTAATCTGAGACTGGGCCAGCAGCTCCTGGTTGGTACTTAAGATGTTTTTCTTCCCAGCAAGAGTTTATTCTTGGAAATCCTGAGACATTCCTTGGCCTGATGAAATATGTAAAAAATGAAATATGAAAGCTACTTTATTATTTCAGGGACGACTCTTTTAGAAGGCGTACTAAAAGAAAAGTCAAGTCAGCTTACTGACAGCAGCGGATCTTCTCCAAGCTTCGGCTGAGTGATCGACCTCCTCACTCTTCATTCTTTCAGGAACTTCTGACCACATATCCTAAATCTACCCTGGACTTTGGACCTTGGTGGAAATGCAGCAGACTGAGGGCCTAAAATAGTCTCTTAGGTTATGAAAAACAGCCCTTTGATGTTCTGGGAGCTGCGGTTTCTGATCCCACCGTCACAGGAGAAAACACATTTCAGCCTTGTCTATTCTGTCACTGCAGCAGACGAGGCTTGGTGATGATCAGCTGCTGCTCCTCCATTACAAGACTCCACCAGTCTTCCTGTCCATTCATACTCCTTTGTACTGTCATTAAGAAACATCAGAAAGAATCTGAATTCATTAGCCTGCCTCAGAAACTCTCCAACCCAAGTTACAGTTAGATGGAAATTGGGTACAGCTGCAACTTACTGTGCTTGCAGAGAAACTGTTCCCCAGACTTGGGTGCACTGGTAAGCTCAGGAAAACAAACCTATCTGTAAAAAGAGATGGAATTTTGCTGTTTCCAGTCTGGGAATCTTCGCTGCTCCAGCTGTCTGTTGAGATCCTGTTAAACGGCTGGAAAAGAGTCTGTGTATTCCAGACTAGGGTGGCTTGTAGCCTCATTTACTACTTCTGTTGTGTTGATTATTTTCTGCTTGGAGTTGTTTTTTTATGTAGGTCTGACTACAAGGCAGCAGAAAAACAAGACACAAAGAGAAAATTTAGATTATCTCAAAGCCAAACCATTTGTTAATATGCAAACCAGAAACTATTTCCATATTTACACTTTTTCCTCATTTCCAGTTTTTTCTGCTACTATTTATCTGCTATCCTCACCAAAGCAACTCCAGCTCAGCTGTGCATCAGAAACGTCTTCTTGGCTTTATTCCAGCCATAGAGGAGCATTATTTTTCTTCTTAAGCTATCTAATTGGTAGAAAGTTTGAGGAGGCCGATCGCACAAATTGAGAAACCAGTAAAAATTCATCCCCTGTTCACGTGCCTTACAGCCTTAATGATTTGACCAGTCAGATACACAATAACTGTCTAGAATCGCTCTAATTTCCTCAGTAAAGACAGACCCACTGCATATTTTAATTGACTGCTTAGCTTTCTGCCCTTTGAAGCAGTTACAAGCATGCACGAGTGACGATAGCATCCACCATCATTTACCCTAAATAGTTACATAGTTACATTCCTGAGAAACAGCTGATTAAATATAGGTGACAGTGCTTGGGGGCACTGGGGATCTTGTGGAGTTTAAAGAGTAAACTAACTTCTTGGATCAATCTGAGTTAAATTCTTACTCAGGTGTTTATTTCCTTCTGAAAAAACGGGGGTGGGTTGTTATCCCTCTCTGATTCAGACCTCTACAAGCATCACCCACGTTTTCAGATTTCTCGTCATAATCTTAGTCGGAGCTTTTGAACTTCTTTCATAGAAGTCTTTCTTTGATCCACTTCGGCGTTTGTGTCTCTTATCGAGAGCAACTTCATCCCATTTGTTTAAACATCTAAAATACTCTGATTCTTTCTTTTTTTTTCTTTCTGTCTTCCTTTCTTTGTCTTGTCTTTCTTCAGCTGGAATCTTTAACAGTGAAAGTCACAGTAAAAAAGCATGTTTAGGAAATATTCCACAATATGAAGTACAAGAAACAAAACAAAACAGAAGACACTGACTGTCTCATGAACCTGTCATTAGCCTCAGCTCTGAAGACATACTTGTATGCAGCCGTGTTGCTGTCCATATGATGCATTCAATGACCAGGAAATGATTCTTCATTGGCTGATCTATGGTCGAACCACCCCGCTGATCTTTGAAGTTGCAGCAGATTAAACTCTGCTGATATTCATCCTCTGGTCTAAGCACTGCAGTGGGTATTAGGTATATGAGGAATATAATGGAAAGGCATTATGAAGTTTTCCTCTTTATTTTTCAGAGCCGACTCGAGACAAATCATGTTGACACTGTTTGTTAAAGACTACAGACATGTAACAGCTGAACCTGAGGATATTTGTCCTTACCCAACAGAAACAAGTGCTGCTGTCATTATAACAGGAAGGGTGGATCTTAATCTAGCTTAAGATCTGATTTCCTGGTGGAGTTGTTAAAATAGAAAAATACTTTTGCTGCTGATAATTCCCACCATCAGCTTTTATTTGACAGCATAAAAACTGAAAGGTCAACCACCATACTCACACTGTTAGAGACATAAAAGTCACATCATCTGTTTAACCAATTTAAACACATGTAAAAGTGACATTTCCAGCAGCTTCCATCCACTTTTGCTTAGTTGAATATTTTATGATGTACCTGTTCCAAGTACACGAAGACCTGGGAGAACTTTGATGTTAAAAAAATGACGTGGTTGTTTTTGTTTGATTATTATTATAAAAGAAAACAACAAAGTTGTTTGCTTTTCATTGTGACTTTAAAGGAGAATGTCACAAGAATGTGATCTGGTACTCTGTGGAGCTGTTCTGACTGTAAGCCGCTTGTCTGCTGTCCACCTCCCTCTACCACTCTCTCTCTCTCTCTACCGCTCTCTCTCACTCTCTCTTTCTGTTTCCCTCTCCGCCGGTCTCTGACATCCATTCGTCCGTCTCCCTCCTATCTCTTTGTCCATCCAGGCTGGATTGATGTAACCTGGGATGCTGGCGGCTCTAACTCTTACCGTATGGGCGCTGAAGGGAAGTTTGACCTCAAGCTTGCTCCAGGGTATGACCCTGAGTCGGCTGCATCAGCGCCATCACCCAAACCTGTCTCATCCACTGTTTCAGGTCCCGCCTCCTGCACGGTGGGACCCTCTGTGACACCGGTGGCCATCGGCGGAACCACCACTGCTTCATCCTCGTCGTCCTCCACCTCATCATCTTCACAGCAGCCTTCTTGGAGTAGCCTGGTGAAAAATAACTGTCCTGATAAAGCTGGGGCCAGCTCTTCCAGCAGGAAGGGAAGCAGCAGCTCCGTCTGCAGCGTGGCTTCCTCCTCTGATATTAGTCTGAGCTCTGCAGCCGGGCTGCCCGGCTTGGGGGTTCTGCAGCTGGAGAGGAAGGCCGAAGGACTGCTTCTCGACCAGGGTGTCGGGGTGGGAGGAGTGATGGGAGGGGGGTTGGGCTCTGACGGACATCAGCAAGAGCCTATTGTCGTGCTGTCTTCTGCAGCAGAAGGTGGATCCGGTTCAGCATCCAGCTCTGGCACGCTCACTGCTGACACATCTGCAGTTGGAGATGAACATCACCCATCTGCAGGGATGGCCGCGACTGACCCGGCGACAGCCATCTCAATGGGACTGGTGAGCGTTAGCTCCCCCGACGTGAGCTCCGTGTCCGAGTCCTCCAGCAAGGACACGCACTCCCAGAGACCTCTGTGCTCGGCAGCAAACACACGGCTGTCCGTCAGCTCCCTGCTGGCCGCCGGCGCTCCCATGAGCTCCAGCGCCAGCGTTCCTAACCTGTCATCCCGAGAGGCCAGTCTCATGGAGTCATTCGTCCGCCGTGCGCCCAACATGTCGCGCACCAACGCCACCAACAACATGAATCTGAGCCGCAGCAGCAGCGACAACAACACAAACACATTGGGCAGGAACGTCATGAGTACTGCCAGTAAGTACCTCAACCTGCATCATCCTCAGAGCAGTACCATGCTAACACATCGTCAGAGCAGTACCGCGCTAACACATTGTCAGAACAGTACCACGCTAACACCACATCATCATCAGAATAGTATCATGCTAACACAGCATCATCATCAGAGCAGTACCACGCTAACACATCATCGTCAGAGCAGTACCACGCTAACACATCATCGCCAGAGCAGTACCACACCAACGCCACATCATCATCAGATTAATTAATCCCGATTAATCAGTTTTACACTCAAAATGTCCTTTAAAAGAACGCCTACTGCTATATGAAGAAAATGCAATTTTGGTTTCCAAACATAAATCAGGGGTCTGCAACCTGGTCTGTAATTGTAACTATAAATGTGTGCTATCTATCTAGCTATCCATCCATCTAGCTAGGTAGCTAGCTATCTAGCTCTCTGTCAGTCTACATATATAATTATTGGATAAATTTGAATTAGTTCTTAAGTTTAAAAATGTATAATTTTGTATTTATAAAATAATTTTTTTAGATCATTTAAATTTTCATTAAATGTAGAAATAGATTTTTTTTTATATAAATATAAATACTATACATTTTATCTTCATTTATATATTTTATCTTGTGATTATTTGTCTACATATTTTATTTATATATTTTCACATTAACTTATTTACACAAACTTCCAGTTTACAGTGGATCTACAAAACCAGGAAAATTTAATCCCAGGAATCTGGAAATTATTAATCCAGTATTTCACATGAAGGTCAGAGGAACTTTTCCACAAGTAGAAGTTATTTCACGTAATCCTGATCACCTGAACAGACTTACCTCATCAAGATAGAACAAGTTTTCCTCCTGCCTTGAAAATGTTTTACATGTAAAATAGAAAAAATGAAACCTCACCTAAACACATTAGATATTAGTTACTTTTATTAGAATATTACAGTTAATATCTTCTGTGTTATTTCCATGTTTACCTAATTCATCCTGTGGGCCAGATTGAACCCACTGGTGAGCTGGTTTTTTCCCCCAGGCCATACGTTTGACACTTCTGGTTTAGATTATTCAGCTTGGGATGAAAAATGAAGTGACTGAACTTTCAGTTCAGAGATGTCTAAACACAGCTGTGATGAAGAGCTTCCTTACTAAAGATGCCATTAACTTTTGTTTTCAGCTGCAAACATTTTGCCTCATGCTGCTGTTCACCACTCTGCCACAACATTAAAACTACTGGCCAGTCACATGACTAGCTGGTTAAATTGGTAGTCCCCTATTCCTGACAATGCTGTTGGAAAGGACCAACCCATCTTGGCTGGTAGTGACATGTCATATTTACAGCCAATGAACCAAAGATCATTGATGTGCATGAAGAAGGGCAGTTTTTGGTTACATCCTGCAGAAGGAGTAAGACTGAGTTTTTAAATTAAATAGTAAATCAAAAGAAAAAAACACTTGCACTACTATGTTTCTTCAGATTTCAGTCATCCAATCCAATAAACTCCACCAGACAAGAGTCAACAGCAGAATCAGCTGTTTGGCAGAGAAGACCTGGACAAACTAAGTGTCTGATAACATAAGAAGTAAATTAGCCAAAGTAAATTATAGACACTATGAACTTTATTGTATTAAGACTTGGACAGTCTTCCATGGACACAACCCACATACTTAATTCCACAAGGAGTCACATTTTTCTTACAAATTAAATAAACTGGTGTAACGGTAGAAAATTGATTACTAAGTACCATTTTATTAACAAAGAAATTATTAAATGAATGGTTTTTTTTCTGTTACAAAACTTGAATTATGTCCATTCAGCTGAGAAAAAATACACGCACTTAAAAACTTTATCACAAAAAAAGACAATTTCTGTTACCAGAAAAGGAATCCTGTACAATCCATAAACTAACCCAGAATATCAGTAATACCTAGAGAAGAAAGCATATATAACAAGACTTACTCTAAACTCTAAACCAACTCTAGACTTACTACTTCCTAATCATTCACATATCAATTATTTTACTTTGTAATCCCTAATAATTTTACATTTCATTGTTTTTTTAAAACTCAACAGATCTACACAATTTCAAATATCACTTAGTTTATTTCATAATGTATTAAAAAACATATAGACATTGACGTACATTTAGGCTCGTCCCTTAGCATTAGCTGTGTCAGTTTAACTCGCGTCTCAGACACAGTGAAGCATGACTTTATATCAGTTGCGACACTTACCGATTGCATTGATGGTGAGCCGCTCAAAGTTGTAATTGCCCCTCTTTCCAACCGCAGTGGTTATGCCATCTTCGCCTGAAATTGTCCGAAATTACTGAAACATTTAGATGCAAGATGTTTAGCACAAACATAAAGCGCGGCAGGCAGAGATGCAGGTGCATTATCACCAAAAATTTATTCAATCCATTTGTCCCTGATAGATTGGTTCGCTGCTACATGGTGCCTGCGGTAGGCTGAGCAGTTGATTTTATGCATGGAAGAGGGGCTGGCTTATTCCTGTGATGACGAAATCCCAGGAGCAAATTAAAATAATGCTTTTGTGAAAGTTTACCCTTGTTGGCAGGTCTGCTGTGAACAAAGGGCCCAGACAGAAAAACATGACCGTCTTCAAAAGGAAGGCTTTCAGGAAAGTTAACACTTCGGTCCAACACCAATACACATGTTTTAACTTGAAAAAGTAATTATAGTTAACAAAAGTTAATTTACTAAAATTGTTGAGCACAGGTGCGAAGTTTTTATTCTTAAAATAGTATTTCTATTTAGGGCCCAACCGATATGGATTTTTTGAGACCGATTCCGATATTTTGTAGAAAAAAATTCCGATTACCGAATAATCGGCCGATTATTAATGAACAAAAGTATTGTATTGCTTATATCGTGTTACTTTTGTGGTGTTCTGACTTTGATTAAGGGAATAATAATTTTTTCCTTCTATAGTATAGAAAATAGTAGGCTGTTATCGAGCACCATCCTTAGAATCGGTATCAAGTTTGAAATTTTAGTATCTGACAACCCTACTCTGCACAAACTAATAGTTTTAAAATATTACACTGTTAATGTCTTTTCTCTCTACATATTATATAAATCTATCTTTGTTGTATTTGTATTGTGTGACTTTTGTGGTGCTTTAATTTTGATTAAAAGAATAAATTTTTTCCCCTCTATATTATCAAAAAAAAATATTGAGGATTGAGCATCATTCTTAGCATCTATATCGAGTTTAAAATTTTAGTATCGTGACAACCGTAGCCGCAAGGACATCATTCTCCACGACTCCGACACTTAACAGCATTTGCTATTTTATGAGAAAGTAAGACTAAATCAGCATATAATCAGCAAAACAGATTAGCCCTTTTCAAAATGGCCAATATCGGCCGATTTAATCAACCTGCCAATTAATCGGTCAGGCCCTATTTCTAATGTTATTGAGTACTCACCAACTTTTTGTGCCAAGCTAATGTGAATAAGAGCAGACTTATTGGGAGAGATTGGCATAAGATGATCAAATTTGGACATTTGCGGCTTGTGTGTGGATCACCTGTGCAAGAGTTAATCAACCTCCAGCCAATTTATCTGAGTGAATTGAATCTGTTTTCAGATCTTTTTCTTAATGATTTCAGTCTGAGTCACATGTCTACATCCATTTTAAAAGTCCAGTTTTGGTCTGACTGAAACAGTGATCAGTTTTGTCTTGTGTCGTGTAAACTGACTCAGTTTGGAAGCGTTGTGTATCTAATGGGTGGTGGTTGCTTTCAGTTGGTTTATAATCCTAGTGCTGCCTCCATCACTGCTTACATGTCGTCTCCCCAGCTTCAGTGACGAGTAAAGAGTATTTTAGGTAAAATGTGAGACAGCCAAGACAAACAAAGCTAGGAGTCCACCAGCCAGAAATGTCCTGCGCTGCCAGCTCCACTCCTCTATAAGTTCTTGATCATTTAAAAAGTACTGCCTCTTTAACGGATCTGTTTTTGAGTCATCAAAGAAACTCCATTTCCCTGGGCTGTTGGTGAGCCCCTTGTTCTAGTAGTGAAGATGGAGGGGTTTGAGAAAGGTTTTAATGTTGCGGCAGACGGGTGAGTGTGAGAACGGCATGAGCAGCTGTTTACTGCTTAGCAGCCATCATGTACTGCTGTCTCTGGTTTCTGACCAACTAACTGCTCTTTGTTTTGTTTGTTTGCAGCTTCTCCTCTCATGGGCGCTCAGAGCTTTCCTAACCTCACCACAACTGGTACCACCTCCACCGTAACCATGTCAACTTCCATAGTAACCAGTGGCAATAATGTAGCCACGGCTACCACAGGTCTGTCAGTGGGCCAGTTGCTAAGCAACACCCTGACGACGAGCCTGACGTCCACATCCAGTGAGAGCGACACAGGACAGGAGGCCGAGTTCTCTCTCTATGGTTGGTTCCCACACACACACACGCCACATGCTAATGCTAATATTTAGCCTGCTCAGTGCCTGCTAAAATCTGGTTAAAAAAGAAAGAAAAAACCAAACTGCTAACTCGCGCTAACATGTGGCCTGTGAGTACAGATGCCTTATTCTGCAGTAGTCCCAGGTTTAGCATGGGAACGATGGAACACAACACCTGGATCTGCAGAAAAAGATATTTTTCAACCGTTATTTCTCGTTTGAAGTTTCTGAAACTGACAACAATTTTCTTTTTTTAACCCTCCTGTCCATCAGCTGGTTGCTCATTCTCAGTCTTGTTGTGTGGGCTTGATGTCTGAAGCCTGGTCAAATTATCAGAGAAAGGATATTTGATGATGCAGCATAATGCTACTCCATGTCACCGTAGTTACGGGCTCGTCCTGTTGGCTTGTTGTAGCAGGTGTTCCCTGTCTGAAAAACCTGTTGTTTTAACCCTTTAGGTACTATAATTATGACAGACCACGTGGACCTTTTTGTCTTTTTTTCTCGACAGATAAGTCAGAAAAGATCCCATGTGTATGTACAGGGTGTCGTGGCTCAGTGGGTAGAGCGGTCGTCTTGTAACCCTGAGCAAGACACCCAACCCCAAATTGCTCCTGATGGGTCATGGTTGAGCTTTGCATGGCAGCTTCTACCATCAGTGTGTAAATGGGTGTGAATGTGATGTATTGTAAAACGCTTTGGGTAAAAGCATTAAATAAGTACAAACATTTACCATTTATGTAATTTAGCATGTTTTTTCAAGGACAAATGTAACTTTTAAGAAGTATTGGACATATGTTTAAAGCGAGACACTACAGGCGAAAAGGGTCAAATTTATTACTAACAGTTATCACCATGAAACAATATTGGGTTTTTTCCACACATAATTTTTTTTTGTTTTATGTTTTAATATACAAATTAGGTGTTTATGTAGGAAAAATGTGCTAATTTGCATACATACATTTTTAGGAAGTAAAAGTGAACACATGACGTTCACACACAATCTGCTGGCAGACCTGAGAAAATATTAAGATTGTAAAATTCAACAGATTTGTTATAAAATAATATTTGCAGGCATCAGATCCAATCAGATTCACAAACAACTAAGGCTGAAATTGTAATCAAATTATTGGATAAATAATTCAAGTTTCGGTTACTGGAATTCTTAACTTGGAGTGTAATCCTGCAGATTATATTCTTGGTTAATTTCCAGTTATGTCTAACTTTATCAAACCTAAACCTGGACAAAATACAGAAATAATTGCAGGACTG
This sequence comes from Rhadinocentrus ornatus, assembly GCA_037177495.1. Lineage (NCBI taxonomy): Eukaryota > Metazoa > Chordata > Actinopteri > Atheriniformes > Melanotaeniidae > Rhadinocentrus > Rhadinocentrus ornatus. Next base: position 26,066,362 of record JBAMHW010000022.1, on the reverse strand, counting down.
AAGAATTGTCTCATTTCTTCTAATCGAAGTAGTTTTATCTTTTCTGTCTGGATAAGTTCCTGATGATTTAAAGCTGGCAAAGGTCATTCCTCGATACAAGGCTTCTAAGACCAGAAGGCTGACAACCACAATCTTTTTACAAACTACAGACCTAGATCAATTTTACCTTGTTTCTCAAATATTTTAGAAAAACTGGTCTACAAAATATTTTTGCAGCATCTGGAACTAAATAACACGTTATACGCATCAGTATGGTTGAGGACAAAAATTACTCTTCCTCTACGGCCCTGCTCCAGCTGGTAAACAAAATCATTTCAGCACAAGATCAAAGTGACTATGCATTCGGGTTTTTTTGGGAAGTGCCATGTTTTCATATACGTTTGTTCAGTTTTTGCCACTTTTTCACCAACTTAAGCTCTTTATGACAAACACTATCAAATTTGTACTTTTGTGTATAAAACCAGATTTAGGAGAGTGTGGTAAGAATTCTTTGTTCATCAATAAAGTTCAAGGGAAGCAAATTATCTCCATCTGCCTAACAATCCCACCAGCTGAAGTGGTGGTGCAGAACTGTGGAATTATCATCCACACATGGTAAACGTCTCTCCATCTCGGTCAATATTTAAACCCCATTCTTGAAGTTTCTACTTTGACTAAATGAGCGATGTGAGAATTGTAAATCATCCCAGCTGTTTTGGGATCGTACTGATCGCTCAGCTCGACCATATGTAAACATGTGGCATGGCTGTTATCTGACTGATCATCCAATCTGGGAGTAAATCAGGCTTCTCACTTTTTTCCTGCAGACTTCCTGGACAGTTGCCGTGCCAACACACTGTTGGCTGAGCTGGATGACGAAGAAGACCTCCCAGAGCCTGATGATGATGATGATGAAAATGAAGATGACAATCAGGAGGATCAGGAGTATGAGGAGGTCCTGGTGTGTAAACAGAACCGAATGTAGCTGATTGTGTTGGTCTGAAGTCCACATGGTTACCAGGAAGTGATGTCATGCCTGTGTGGCTTTCTTCTAGGAGGAAGAGGAGTACGAGACCAAAGGAGGACGCAGGAGGACGTGGGATGACGATTTTGTCCTAAAGAGGCAGTTCTCTGCTCTGGTCCCTGCCTTCGACCCCCGACCAGGAAGAACCAACGTCCAGCAGACAACCGACTTGGAGATCCCTACACCTGGTACGCCACACAGACGCGCGCACACTCACACACACACCAGACCAGTGCTATTAATTTGGCTGAGATGTGAAGGACTGTGTGTGTTTTAACTGCTCTTGAAGCATCTTCATCCAGACTTCAAATGTCAGACTCTGATTTCACTTGTGGAGGAACATGTATCATCACATGCTGGCAACAATTAAAATTTTTATTGCAATTAATCGCATTGTTACACAAAATGTGCTTTCCCTTTAAAAGAAGGCCTACTGGGTCTCTAAGTCCTTCCACATGGCTCTTATTACATGGCTAAACATGCTAAAGAACTGACTGTTTTTAAATACAGATATAACAACTGCAGGTTTTTAGCAATTTCTTTTGTTTCATTAATCACATGATTTTCAGTTAATTGCAATTAATCGCATTGTTGTACACAAAATCCAATAATGAACTAATCTTTTGTGAACATTTTCCTGAGTTGTTACTTACAGAAATAACATTTTATTTTAGTATCAGTAACAGGACAAACAATCTGTTTAGTGACAAGTGTCAGAAAGAACATAAAGTACACAGCTGGGGTTTACTATGCATGGGACCTCTTAGTCTGTGGTGTCCATGTTTTCTGTTTTCACTGGACAAAATAAATAAATCTGATGCAGACTGAATAGTTACACAATAACAAAACTAGCTGCATTCATCCAGCTCTTTAAGTTTGTGTTTTCTTACTCTTCTGCACCAAGCCAGTTGCTGAGACACACAAGGTCATTTACATTCTCTGATGACAAAGAAACCCTCCTTTTCTGCACAATATGACCAGCAACAGAAAACAACCTTTCACAGGGTACGGATGTTGCGGGTCTGGTCAAGTACCTCTGTGCATTATTGGCCGGCCTGCTGTGTGAGCATGCATGTTTGGACCACTACTCTAGTAGACAGGCTTCTATGCTTATGGTGGGTTCTGATCTGTATTGATGCAAACTGTTCTCATTTGAATCTTCCTCCTGTTCAGAATCAGACTGATGAAGCAGCCAAGAGGAGTAACATTTTCTTTGGTGGCTCTGATGATGTTGCTTCCACAGGTTGCTCTGCAACAACACAAGCTGGTGACTGAGGTCCACACATCACCTCTCTCAGCTCTAGGTAGACATTTCAGGTCCTTGAATCTTGGATCCAAGGCGGTGGCGATCGTCAGAAATGCAATGTCAGCATTTTTCTTCCGTGTCTCCAGATCTGTTCTGACCGTAGACTTGAATTTGGCCACATAAGCAGGGTCATCATCTGAGCTTTCCATCACCTGTGAGAGATGGCAGAAGGCAGGCAGAACCACAGGGCATGAAGCATATTTTCTCCTCCCAGAATTTCAGTCACATATCTTCAAGAACATTAAACCCGATCAGAAAAATATTTTGCATTCACTTAATTCTACACAGGCATGTTCATGCTGTTCACACACACATACAGACAGAAAATTATAATGTAAATAAAATGTACTTGCAGGGCTCCAGTAGCGTCTCCAGCCTCTGCAGTTTTTCCATTTCAGCTGGAGTTGGCATGGGAATCTTGGTGTTGTGTGTGATGAGGACATTCCTCAGGGGTTGCTCGTTCCTGCGTCCATGCTTTTTATCATGTCCAGGGTGAATTTCCATCTGGTTGGAATGTCTTGTATGAGACACTCCTTTTTTCTCTCGGTTCTGGTCTCTGTGGTGGACTGTCTTGGTTCTGGTCTCCCTGGTCAACTGTCTCTGTTAGTGATGGTTTAATGAAACCCCATGAATGTGTTGTGTCATTATTCGAGGCCCCATGTAACAGCTCATCTGGTAGTTCTGACATCTGCAGGTCATTTGATGTCCAGCAGTCCACCTGTAAATATGTAAACTACATACTGGTGGAAATGTAAACATGATGATGCAACTGTATTGTAAATCTATAAATATATTAAATATATGAATATGAAGTAATATATTTCTATCTATGTCTGTCTGTCTGTCTCTTTTATTTCAGCAGATTAAAGTTTCTTATTGGAATGTATCGTATATATGTATTTTGCTTTGGTCAGTGCTGCATGTGTTGCATCACCTCACCGTCACCTTAAAATATGCAGAGCATTTCTTGCATTTCTACGGCTTTTTCGCGTGAATCAGGGAAAACGGGGCCTCATTTGTCTTTGGCCATGTGATGTTCGCCTCCTTTACTCGATGCAGGCTTTGGGGCTTTTGTGTCAGACGTAACATCGCTAGTCTCTGTTCTGCCCTCTCAGTCTGCCTCTGATCCTTGGAGGGGATGTAGTTGCATTTGCATGATCACTCAGCACAACATACCCTTAATGCTTAGTACACACACCTACATACACATCCACACACACACACTAGTTCAGTTCATGGTTTTTACAGTGTTTCTTGTCACAGGGACCCCTATAGACGATCTGTTGTGGTCTCTAGAAGACTTTAGGATGTTTCCTGCTTCTTTCCAAGTGTAGCAGCTGTTATGCTTCTCTATTTAGCTCCGATTGCAGTTGTTGTAGTTTGTTTTGTTCTTCCTTTTTCTATCTTCTCTCCCTGTTTCTCCTCTATCAACCTTTTTCCTTCTGTTTCTCTGGTCCAGCGATTATAAGCAAAAACACATTTTAAAATAAGAATGCAGAATAACATTTAAGATTCAAGGGGAGCCCCGTATCCAGAAGGCTCTTCTGGGCAGAGTAAATGTGTTCAGCACAACACGACAGCCAGACTTTCGCTCTGCTGCCATCATGCTGGACAGGGTGAAGAAAACTACCTTCATAATTTAGCACCGGTTTCAAGGTTGATGTTTACATCCAATTTATTAAGTCTGTATGGAAGTTAAGTGGATGAAACTAGTATATAATTGCAACGAGGCAGTAGTGCGTCAGAATTTTTTTTAAAGGGGCTTGAAATAAATGAGATGAGTACAGAAAGTATTCATTCTAAACTTTTTTTTAACAGAAAAACGCACCTCTATATTTGAATTAATTTAGATCCAATATTTGCAGGTCCAATAAATAATACTTACATTACCAAATCAGCAACAGCTGGATTTTGCTAATAAACAGACGTAGTAAAATCGCTTTGCTGGATTTGTTGCTACTCCTGCTTTAACAAGTCGCTATAAGGGTCTAAATATAAGTTTAGCATTGGGGTGCAATGGTGGCAGGTCTACTTCCGGCATTTGCCCGGATTCACCATCGGAAGCAGCAGAAGTGTGCTGTCTGTAGGAACATGTGAATTACAGTTTGTTTCTTTGTTCGAAGCCATTCTTTTTATTGTACAACCACACCCTGCTTTGCTCTCCAAATGTTTCCTTGTTCTCTTGATCAGCGGCGCCCCACAGAGCAACACTGTGCTGTGTTAAACGGTGTCATCTGCCTGGAAACGTGTGATCATGTGATATCACGATATTACATTTTCTACCAGTGTCAAAAACTATACCAGTATCACTGCGAAGGACATGATATAGCCCATCCCTAATTACAACCCGGTTTTCATCATGACATTTAAAAAATGTTAAATTTCTGTTTCCTTGGGTTCAGGAACGCCGCCGCGATCAGAGGTTCGGGAAGAAGTGGAGTGTGCTCCATCTCCTCACCTCGTTCTCACTCTGAAGGTAAAATCCGGAAAACTTCACACATTGATTGAATTTAGTTATCAATGGAATTGAACCAGTAAACACAATATCAGATTATAGAATTACAATTTCTAGAGGAACAATTTCACTTCAATTTTAATCTGTTATTTTGATGTCACAACAAAAGTCAGCACAAAGGTGGTCCTAGAAACCTGTTTTATATGCGAGCCAAAGGACTGGTCCTGCTCTAAAATAACCCACTCAGGAAATGATCATGGAATGATGCATGTGCGAGACGAAAACACAAACGTGTGTGGTGGTTTTTGTGTTTTGTGTCAGGTGGCTGGACTCGGAACAACCCGGGAAGTTGAGCTTCCACTGTCCAACTACAAGCTGACCATCTTCTACTACGTCCAGCGGCTTTTGCAGCTCTCCTGCAGCGGGTCTGTGAAGACGGATAAACTACGCCGAATCTGGGAACCCACGTACACGTAAGAGTCCTATCCAAATCCAGCTGGATCGGGTCAGAGTCCAATCTGGATTCGACTTCACTCCAGTTGGGTCAGAGTCCGATCTGACTCTGATCCGAGTCAGGTCCTACTGCGATCCGAGTTTGATCTGATCGGGTCAGAGTTTGATCGCGGTCTGGTCCGAGTCAGGTCCCAGTGTGATCCGAGTCAGACAGACAGCCTCATGTTTGACAGGAGTTTAAGTGTCTGTGTTGTCCTGCAGGATCATGTACAGGGAGCTCAAAGACTCTGATAAAGAGAAGGAGAGCAGCAAGATGGTGAGTTCAACATCTCTCACATTTATTTATTCATGTTTCATCCTGAGTCACATCAACCAGGAATCCAGCTGCAGCTTTCTGCTCTGAATCATCACGTCCATTTCCAGGGAGCAGAGAAACCCCCTGATCATGGACATCTGATTTGTTTCTGTCTGCAGGAGTTCCTCGAACACAGTATCGGGGTCGGGGGTCGATCAGGAGGTCTGAGCCTGACCTCGGGTTCAGCTAATCAGAGCAGTGAGATCCTGGGTTGGGCGAGAGAGGCAGCGCAGGCCAAAGCCGGCTGCAGCCAGAATGCATGTGGGGTGGAGGACGTCCTGCAGCTGCTGCGCATCCTGTACATCATCGGGAGAGACGCCGCCTCCAGTTCACGCACCTTCCAGGAGGGTAAGAAACACACACATCGTTCTAATGTTTGATTTTTATAAATTTACCATCCCAAAGCAACCGATTTACAGTGTACAGGTGCTCGTCATAAAAGTAGAATATCGATTTATTTCAGTAATTCCATTCAAAAAGTGATTCATTCCCCACAGACTAAGATTTCTAGAAATGTTGGCCAACTGAAAAGTATGCGCATGTGCAGCACTCAATAATTGGTTGGGGCTCCTTTTGGCTGAATTCCTGCAGCCATGCGGCATGGCATGAAGTCCATCAGTCTGTGGACCTGCTCAGGTGTTATGAGAGCCCAGGTTGCTCTAATAGTGGCCTTCAGCTCTTCTAAATTGTTGGGTCTGGCGTATCGCATCTTCCTCTTCACAATACCCCATAGACTTTCTACGGGCTTAAGGTCAGGCAGTTTGCTGGCCAACCAAGAACATGGATACCATGGTCCTTAAACAAGGTACTGGTAGTTGTGGCTCTGTGTGCAGGTGCCAAGTCCTGTTGGAAAAGGAAATCTGCATCTCCATTAGGGCTGCAACTAATGACTATTCTGATAGTCGATTAGTCACCGACTATTAAAAAGACTAGTCAACCAATTGGATTATGTATTATAATTATTAAATGACTTTGAAATCTTTGCATGAGGTTGTTATGCAAGTCCAACGTGCCTCCTCTTTTAATGTTCGAGCATTGCGGACGTACTTCCGTGGTACGCAAGGTCCGCTTTACAAATCTCACATGTATTTAATTTATTTTGTAAGATTAACGTAAATGGTCTGTACTTATATAACGCTTTTATCCAAATGGCGGTAGCTGCCATGCAAGGTGCTCACCATGACCCATGAGGAGCAATTAGGGGTTTGGTGTCTTGCCCAAGGACACCTCGACATGAACTCGACTTGGCCGAGGATCGGACTGGCAACCCTCTGGTTACAAGACGACCACTCTACCTTGCCGAGCCAAGCCGCCCCCGTTCTTTTTCAATAGATCGCAGCGAGGTAGCTGCTCTGCTATGTACGAAACCCTAATCCAGAATCAGGTAGTCTGCAGGTGATTTAGCACCAGGCTCTCCACAAACATGCTGTGCGCATTGGGCGACCATCTTCCGGCTGCGCCCCAGCCCCGTCACAAACTGCTATCCGCACCAGCCGGGGCTCCGTGGCAATTGGGTATTTTTACATCTAGGCGAGATTCTGACTTAGAGGCATTCAGTCATAATACCACAGATGGTAGCGTCGCATTATTGGCTCTTCAGCCAAGCACATACACCAATGTCTGAACCTGCGGTTCCTCTCTTACTGAGCAGGATTACTATTGCAACAACACATCATCAGTAGGGTAAAACTAACCTGTCTCACGACGTGAAATTATCTCAGACTTTTGACATCCTCTGTTTTGTTCCCTGGTTGGTCGCCATATTTTCTCCTGGAGGACCTTATGTGCAACTCCCCCGAGATAGTAAAAGAAGACAATGTCTCACTCTGTAGATTTTTTTCTATGAGCATTCACAACTCTCTGCAGAGATAGGGGAAAAAGACGATGTCTCACTCTGTAGATTTTTTTTTTTTTTTTGCTGACAATAGTCGACGGGTAAATTCGTTGTCGACTATTTTTAGTCAACTAATCGTTGCAGCCCTAATCTCCATAAAGTACACATACACAAGGAATGCGACAGCTGAAACCCAGGTCTTGCCTACGTCTGTGCGTGGTGGTTCCTGAAGCACTGACTCCAGCTGAAGTCCACTCTTTTGTGAATCTCCCCCACATTTTTGAAGGGTGTGGTTATCCCTGTTGCTTCTACACTTTTTTCTACCACATCTTTTCCTTCCCTTCGTCTACATTATACAAGTTTCACTTTTTGAATGGAATTACTGAAACAAATCAACCTTTTTAATGTCATTCTGATTTTATGACGAGCACCTGTAAATCATGTGTGGGCTGGAATAAATCAGTTCCAGCTCTGTCACAGAGTGAGATGCTTATATAGATGTTAGTATTCATGTTTTCATCTGTGTAGCTAGGAGCTCAAAGATGTTCTGCATTTAGTTCATAGACGGCAGGATGTTTGATCAGCTTCAGCTGACAAAATAATGCCTGCAAACAGATGAATACATACCCAGCAACAATACAGTCCTCAGCCCCGTCATTTCACAGCAGAATTAGATGAAACTCTTTCAAGTGTTTGCAAGCATCAGAAATTTCTGTGTGAAAATATTTTCTAAAATCAATTTATAAAGTCAGTTATTGATTTGTGATGATGTTCCTGCAGATGTGGACGAACTGCAGTTTAACGCACCACTGGAGGAGTTCACCAGCAAGAAGATCACCACCAAGATCCTGCAGCAGATCGAGGTCTGTTTCTTTTTCATGCTTCATTTTAACTCTTTTGTTGAGGTTTTCCACGGTAAAGATTCCCAGTATTTAAAAAGAAGTTTCTCCGTTAAACTGGCAGATAGCGTGATGTTGTGTTGATGTTGGTGTCGACTTCAGAAAGATTTAAAGTGGTTATGGTTAATCTGATTGTGTGAAACACAGCAGGTATTGATACCTGCCCACTGCTGACGTTGTTTTTTTTAACTGTCTCCATCTTGCAGGAACCTCTGGCTCTCGCTAGCGGAGCGCTGCCCGACTGGTGTGAACAGCTCACCTCCAAGTGTCCTTTCCTTATTCCCTTTGAGACCAGACAGCTGTACTTCACCTGCACTGCCTTTGGGGCCTCCAGGTGAGCATGAATCCTCAGCTACTGGTATCCAACACTGAACGGGCGCCTCTGTTAGTGCTGCATTCAGACTTGTTCATGAACTGGTTTTGTTTGGTCGTCTTCATTGGTGAGCTGCTGCAACACAAACACAGAAGCTGCCGTTTACTGTGACACTGAACACCACATTCATTGATTTAATTGTGATGAGCCATCTGGACATTTTCTTATCCATGTTGAGGTGTTTCTTAGAAAAGCAGTTGCTGTCCAGGTGAAGGCCTTCCACTCTGAAGAATCTCTAAAAAATAAAGATGTATCACGAAATTAGATCAGATTTATCCAAAAGAAACCTTTTGTATTCCTAGAAAATATGTCATACAGTGTAAGAATAGGAAAGGTAAAAGAATATAAGAACGAAAAAACAATAATGAAGCATTTTGAGACAAATCCAATCAGAAAAAATACAGATTAGAAATATCACTGTAATAAAGCCGGATATAAATATCCAGAGTCCTTCTGTTGTCTTTGCTACATCTCCTGAACTATTACAGATAAAATCTATAAAACTGAAAACTATTGTGAAAAAGACAAACTAGGAAAAGAAGATAAACTAAACGGAAACACCCCAAAAAAAAATAAATAAATAATACTAATATTATTTTACCAACACTAAAATATTTACACAGAACACCAAATGTCGTCCTCCCTCCAAACTGCTTCAGGCTCTGCTAACTAGGGTTGGGCATCGTTTGAGTTTGAATGATTACGGTTTCGATTCCGGTTCCTAACGATTCCGATTCTTTTAGGTCAGGGTCAAAAACTTTACATGTTTTAACCTCATCAGTCCCACCTTGTCGCCAGTGACCCGGTTGAAATTTTGTTTGACAAACTCTAAAACTTCTCCAGTAACACTTTTGTCAATATAGGCCTGCTATACCTTGTTAGAAAGTTTAGATTCTCTGTAATGGAGACCCAAAATATTTATTTTACAGTACTCCTAAACACTAAAACACAGTTGGTAAAAACTCCACTATGGCTAGCAACACAGCTAACAGCTTCCTACCTGTTTCGTGGTAATGATGTCACATTATCATCTAGTCCATGATCAACTGTATGACTTTTCCACAGAAGGGTCCAGTGTTAAAAAATATCAAATATAGTTTGCCACAAAAGTATTTCAAGTTATGTATTTTCCTAATATAGTTTTTATGAATGTCAGTCTGCAAACTCCTTATTCATATATAAAATCAAATTTGCAGTCCGACAGCCATTTGACCTTTCTGTGAACCCAGTGTTGGTTTTCCTCACCTTTCTGGGGGAAAAAAAAAGTGTCCCTACGGTTTTATGTGGCGTTTTCATCCCAGGACACCTGGAAATAACCACAAAGCGCTTCCTGCTTGACTAGCCATGTGACCTGAAAAAGTCTGTGATGATAGGCTGTCATTCATGTCAATCACAAGTGTAGCCAATCACTGGGCGGTAAGGCAAACACTTCCGGCGGATTCTTTGTTGGTGTTCGGTGGCTTTGTTTTCCGGTCGGTGGACCAGGGATCGAAAATAGGAATCGAAATTTTAAAATCTGAACGATTCCGGGAGAATTGGAAAGTAAGTCCCGGTTCCAATCGATGCTCGATGCCCAACCCTACTGCTAACCCCTTCCCCACACAGGCAATCTTCATACATGCAGCGATAGTATGGTACATTTTAATTATTTTTTGTGTAAGAAGTCTGAGATGGAGGTTTAACTCCTCTCACGTGGTTTGTCACAATGGCGTTCTCACGTTTTTACGTGTAAGAATTTAAAAGTTGAACTCAGAAAACTCTGTTTTCTCTTCCTGGACCTTCAGCGCTGACCTGGAGATTCCTCTGATCCGGATTCTGTCCTTGTTCCTCATCCTGACCTCTGATCTCTATGCATCCGCAGGGCAATCGTATGGCTCCAGAACCGGCGCGAGGCAACCGTGGAGCGCTCGCGGCCGTCCACCACCGTACGGCGGGATGATCCTGGAGAGTTCAGGGTGGGCCGACTCAAACATGAGAGGGTGAAGGTTCCCAGAGGAGACTCCATGATGGAATGGGCGGAGTCAGTCATGCAGATCCATGCCGACAGGAAGTCAGTGCTGGAGGTGAGAGGGTCAAGTTTCCTCACTGGTCGGGTTTCCTGTCAGACTTCAAACATTGGATCAGAGAAGATGTTTTATTCGTCTTTGTTCACCAGGAAGTTTTCATTCTTCCTAAAGCGTGTCTTATGTTCAGGTGGAGTTTCAGGGTGAGGAGGGAACCGGTCTGGGTCCAACTCTGGAGTTTTACGCTCTGGTGGCTGCAGAGTTTCAGAGGACGTCTCTGGGTATCTGGCTGTGTGATGACGACTTCCCCGACGACGAGTCCCGAGAGGTCTGGAAGGAAACCCGGCTCCTCTCACTGATGTGTAGATGGACTGGCTTGTTTTTTTTTCCTTTCTTAAACCAGAACTTTCGTTTTTACCTGTTACGACAAAAACCTGCAGCAGGCTTGATCAGATCAAAGGTAGCATGAAAAGTGAATAAAATGTGGGGAACAGTGTTGTACTGGATCTACACACCTGACAGAGCTGTGTGGGATCTCCACAGCCAGCCTCAGAAAGTTTAAGCTACACATCAGATCAGTGTCTTCATGATGGGACGTTAGTTTTTAATCAAACTCAGAATTTAGCCCAGTAGCTTCATCCAAAACATTTTTCTTTTCCGGTCTCGTGTTTTCAGTGATCGTAGTCGAACATGTTTCTTGTCTTTGTAAACAGATTTGTGTGCACAGTGAAAGTCTGTCCAGTAACAGAACTGTGAAAGGAATCCCTGGTTAAGTTACTTAGATGTCAGTAATCCGCCTACTAATGAAGTTAATATCTACTCACAGCACTTAATCTTTATGTCCACCTGTGAGCAGGATTACCATCAAAAATAGACTGGGATTCTAGACTGTTGTTCTGGACCTCAGTTCTTCATCCAGCAGATCAACATCACTGTGATCTTTCTAAAACTCCTTCTCTAGTAGTTTAAAGGTTTAGAAATGAGGAAGAAAATGCATGTTTTCACCCAGTGTCTCCATGGAGATGCTGGAGCGTTCAAGTGAAAAGGACGTTTAATGTCTCATATGAAACTGAGGGGATTTGTTAGTTCGTCTTCACTCGTGTTCAGATCTTAATGTGTTTCTTTGATCGGGCTGGTTTTAGTTCTGGAAGCCCGGCCTCATTCTGTGCTTGTTCTCCAGGTGGACCTTGGTGGTGGTCTGAAGCGCCCTGGTTACTACGTGCAGCGTTCTTGTGGACTGTTCCCGGCTCCGTTTCCTCAGGACAGTGAGGAACTGGAAGGAATCACCAAACTCTTCGACTTCCTGGGGGTATTTTTGGCCAAGTGCATCCAGGACAACCGCCTGGTGGACCTGCCGATCTCTCAGCCGTTCTTCAAGCTGCTCTGCATGGGGGACATCAAATCCAACATGAGCAAGCTGCTGTACCAGTCTCGCAGCTCGCCACACGGCCATGGCCCAGAGCGAGCCCACCTGCAGCCCTTCTTGCTGCTATCGGAGCTGCAGTCAGAGGCTTCCACCGAGGAGAGTCAGGAGACCTACTCAGTGGGAAGCTTTGATGAGGACTCGAAGTCTGAGTTCATCATGGACCCACCCAAACCTAAACCGCCCGCTTGGTATCATGGCATCCTGACCTGGGACGACTTCCAGCTGGTCAACCCTCACAGGTCAGAGAACTGCATCAGGACACGTTGCATCCTTCTCAGTCCAGCTGGAGCAGAACCAGCTGGTAATCAGGCTAGTGTAGTCCAGTCCAGTTTTGACCAGACTAGTCTAGTTTAGAACAGTTTAGACCAGTCCAGGCAGCTGTGGCTCAGGAGGAAGAGCAGTTGTCCAGCAACTGGAAAGTCGGTGGATTTATTCCAGGTTATCATAACAAAAGCTGACGAGCTGCGTAAGTGTGTGTCTGTGGGTGAATGTGACGTGTGATGTAAAAGCGCTTCGAGTGGTCAGCATGACTAGAGAAGCTCTATATAAGTACAGTCCATTTACTGTCCAGTCCCTTACAGTCCACTTCTGACGAGTCCAGTTTAGTCCAGTCGAGCTTAGTCCAGTTTAGACTAGTCCAATCAGGTGCAGTCAGGTCCACTTTAAATTAAGGCTCTTAAAAATAACGTGTAAATAACGGTAACTATATAGTGTAACTAATTTATGTAATTAATTGTGTTAAATTTTTACCTTGTCCGTCATTTATGATGGCGAGACATGGACGTAATCCAGTAAAGTTCCTAGTGTCTATAATTCTCCACAGTTGATTTAGTGCTTATATCAGGCACATAGGTCTATCATAAGCCTGCATGTTTTGACGTCCATCTTCATCAGAGGTGTCGCTGGATGGTGTGTGATGTGTACAAATCAGGTCAACACCGCCCACCGTCAGAGACATGGAGGCAACACGGATAAAGATGACTGGCTCCATGCATGGATGTGTGGGCGTCACAGGATGTTTATGTTGACTTCCGGTATTGTCGCAGAACATTTTGAGACTGGAAGTCTCTGGTTTACCAGGGTTGTTAATGGCGATGGAATAAACCGGGTGGTGATACAAACGTTGTGTTTGTAACTTTTTCAATTTCAACACCCGCACTGTTCCCACATTAAAAAAAACAAAAAAACTTTACAAACGTTACTGTCCCGGTCGTCTCCTCCTCCTGTCCTCCGCTGTTGGTGATCAGCTGATCGGCTCTTCTCTAGATAATATGCAACGGTGTGAACCATGAACTGCTAGTTTCCTCCTACCAGGACAATGTAACCAAAGTATTGTTTTTGGATGAGCTAGTAAAGTACTAATCTACATGTACTAGTCTGTTAAACGGTTACGGTTGTGCTACTCGGCCCCTGCATGCTTCCATAATAAACTGGCAAAAGATAGTGATGGTGTATTCAAGGCACCTCAAAAACATGGGTGCAGAGGGGATAAACTGTGTAATAATGGATGTAGCCATGGGTTTTATCGATGCAGACGTGCTAAGAAAGATATGCACACTGACGCTACCGGTGCAGGTACAATGCAAACGTCTGTCTCAGACCACCGATGCAAATCAGTGAATCTTCATCCCAAGTCTAAGCTGGACTGGACTGGCTACGGCTGTCGGAAATTTTTTTATCACAACTTACAAATGAATTTATCAAAATTAATCACCATTCGCAACTGCCTGAAATTTCCCTGTGGGGGACAAATACTATCACAGCCCTCCAGCCAGCGGCGCTATCCAGACGCTTGATGTATCGCACTCCGCAGCTCTGTCCCGTCTTTTTAAGTTGAATTTATTGGTTTGATTTACAGAAAGAAAATCAAGTATTAAATACGTCTTTCACAGGGAAAGAGAGGACAAAATAACTGATGTTATTTAGAAAACGTCTTCGTATTGAATCGGTTGGAATCTGTTCATGAATCATATCAAACAGAATCGCATTATTAATCGTTTAATTATGAATTTAAATATTTATTGTTGTAATAATTGTTGTTATATTATTTTATTTCTTAATTTATTTACTTAATATTTATTTTTAGATTGTAAAAAAAAAATTTTAAATAATTATATATATATATATATATATATACATTATCATATTGTTTATTATTATTTCTAATAGTAAATACTTGCAGGAACAAAATCTAGTTTAATGGCCTCCCAGTAAAAATGCAGCACTTCATTTAAAGTTTTAGGTTTGCACTTTTTAAAATACAAATGAGGTTTATGAGGACCATTAAAGATCCACCGTGTTCAACAAAAGCAGCATCTTTACTTTGATCCCAGACTGCTGATTGTCTCCATGTCCTCCTCCATCTCCAGAGCAAGTTTCCTGAAGGAGGTGAAGGATCTGGCCGTGAAGAGAAGACAGATTTTAGCCAGCAAGAGTCTGTCTGAGGACGAGAAGAACACCCGACTGCAGGACCTGATGCTGAGGAACCCCATGGGCTCCGGACCTCCACTCAGCATTGAGGACCTCGGGTACAGTACACATGATGTACAGGTTTCTATGGAAACAGTCAGCATACTCACTGTTTCTATAGAGAAGTAGGACAGAAAACTGGAAACTTGTATGTTTATAGACTTGTGTGATGTGATGTCATCAGTCATGTGACTGGACTCTTGTAAAAAACAGAAGAGATGTTCATAAACAATAAAAATAATGATTCCACATAGACTGAATGAGCTGTTTAACATTTCCTACCTACAGTCTGGAGCTTTTAACCTGTGATGTAGAAACCTGCAGAAAGTCTGGACCATCGCTGTTAAAGTTAGCTCCATTACTGATATTCTGATGGCTGAATCAGCCTAACCTGCCTGGCCTCCTGTTGTCCCGCAGTTAGACTGGATGAATTCATCGCTTCATAACATGTTTCCTCTCTTTTCAGGTTAAACTTCCAGTTCTGTCCATCCTCCAAAGTTCATGGATTCTCTGCTGTGGATCTCAAACCAAATGGAGATGATGAGGTAAAAATACTTCCAGGGTCCAGAACCAGAACTTGTGAACAATTTGGTTCCAGTTAAAGGAGCAATCCTTGTAATGTATGCAGATGGTGACCATGGAGAATGCAGAGGAATACGTGGAGCTGATGCTGGACTTCTGTATGCACACCGGCATCCAGAAACAGATGGAGGCCTTCAAAGGTAAAAACACAAACACCTCATCTGATCCTTTGGTGGATCCTGACCTAAACCTGAAGCCTGAAAGACCATCTTTACCTAAGGAGATCACCAGGCACAGTAAATATATTTATCTCTGGATGACAGCCTGGTCTCTGGAATCAGCCTAAAAACCTGAATGGTTTCCAGACCTCCTCATGATCCTTTCTTCCACATTTTCACATATTTGAATAAATCCGTTTTTTTATTTCTGTTCTTGCTCTGGTGTGTGTGTGACATATTTCTAATGATTCTAACTGTTAATTCATTATATTGATTCAGTTTATTTGACTGAAAACTGTTTAAATTCCCATCATTGAATTTGATTCTGAAGGTGATCAGATCACTGATGCGTAATGAAGACAGACTACAGTGGGTTGTCTGTCTCAAAATATTAGCATCTGACAGCATGAAGCCATTCTAGTTACAGAACTACTTGGGCACATTCCATCCTGAACACAGAGAAAAACCTGTTGAATACTTTAGAAAATAAACTACTGGACTGTGATCTAGAGTAGACCTAAAGCAGCCTCAGCTCAGTGAAAGCTCAACTCCGCTGGAGTAGATCAGTTTCCTGGTTCACACTGATCGGTCCGTCCGCCACTAACTGAACTGAAGACCATTTCGTGGCACATTTCGTCATATATTTCTTTGCAAGCATCGGGGTTTGACATTATTGTCGTTGATGGAAAGGGGGCCCTGCAGAAAAGTTTGGGACCCCTTGGATCAAATGGACTTTTCAGAACATTTCTGGGACAGAACAAGAATTCATGTCAATTTTCTATAAAGCCTAGAAAAAACGTCTAAAAACAACTTAAATTTCATGTTTAAAACAATGATTGTTAATGAAAATTAATGTAATCATAATTATGCTGTTCCTCCTCTTCATCACTGATTTCTTCTTCACGTTATTTTATTTTAGATCCGTTCTTCTGAATTGGTTCTAACAGACCTCTTGTCTCTTCAGAGGGTTTCAATCGTGTGTTTCCAATGGAAAAGTTGAGCTCCTTCAGCCATAAAGAGGTGCAGATGATCCTCTGTGGCAACCAATCACCTTCCTGGACTGCTGATGACATCATCAACTACACTGAACCAAAGCTCGGTTACACAAGAGACAGGTACCGTATCCGTCGCTCAGGAGTTGAGTTGGTTTAATGAGGTCTCAAATAAATAATGAGGCCTTCCTCTTCCTCAGCCCTGGCTTCCTAAGGTTTGTCAGAGTTTTATGTGGGATGTCTTCTGATGAGAGGAAGGCCTTCCTCCAGTTCACCACTGGCTGCTCCACGCTGCCCCCTGGTGGCCTTGCTAACCTCCACCCTCGCCTCACCATTGTCAGAAAGGTGAGTCTGCTCTATGATTGGCTCAGACACGGGTCTACAGTTTAATGATTGGACTCTGTAAGTTGACTAATTGACTGACCCTCCTCCAGGTGGACGCCACAGACTCCAGCTATCCCTCCGTCAACACCTGTGTCCACTACCTGAAGCTGCCGGAGTATTCATCCGAGGACATCATGAGGGAGCGTTTGTTAGCCGCCACCATGGAGAAGGGCTTCCACCTGAACTGACCTCCCACCGCCACACTGAGCATGCTCCTCAGATCCTTCTGTCCATCTGGCCGCAGCAGCCGGCCACGTGACAGACAGACGGACTTCCTGCTGCTGGAGGAAGAGTTTATGTTGCAGAAATAAGATGACAGGAAGTTTCTGTCCTCTCATGGTTTACTCCTTCCCTTGCCTCCTCCCCGGTGACCAGCAGCATCGTCCGAGCTGCCGCGAGTGTGTTTCCAGCTCCGACGCTGCAGGCTGGTTTGTGTGTGCGCTCCCATGATCTCCTGCTCCTCCTCCTCCTGTTCGCTGGTTTTAGTGCCTGCTTTGACTCATAGCTCCTGTTTTCAGTTCCTTCTCCTTCTCTTTTTGCTTGTGTGTGTGTGTGTGCAGCAGTTTTTGGGTTTCTGACCTGAAGAAAAGGTCAAAGTTCAGAGAGCATCTGATGAAGCTGTAGAAACAAACACTGGTTGTGTGCAAGGCACATCACACGAAAACAAAGAAGCTCTGCTCTTCCTGTATTTTCTTTGTATATTATAAACATTTATTTAACTGAAGTTGCAGTTTGAAGTAAACAAATATTTTCAAATGTGTATGCTCCAAAAATAATCATTAAAATGTTTGCAAAGTATGAAGTAACAATGGAATCCTGTGGTCTGTGGAGGGAAACTGCAGCACAAACAGACAATAAAACCAAGGAATTATGTGAAACGTGAGACATTTGTGCAAAATCAAATATTCTATATCAAAGCTTTCTAAAAAAAATTAAATAAAAAGAATTAAGAGGCATATTTGGTATAATAAGGAGAAGGAGTGGCTCCAGTTCGCTGAAGATGCCGACACCATTCTGGAAGCCACCACCAACGGGGAAGCTGATCGCCGCCTCAAGACGATGACTACAATCATCATCAGCCTAGCCGCAGAGAGGTTTGAGGAGAGGCGTACAGCAAAGCCACCCTACACTATGAACCACAGAGCGAGTAAAATCCATCAGCTCCAACAGGAGCT
>JBAMHW010000022.1:25899411-25914165 GCA_037177495.1 Rhadinocentrus ornatus | reverse complement strand
TTGAGGCAATGTAAGGTGAGACACTTTCTTGGGGCGGCGTAAGGTGAGACCAGTTCTTGAGGCAACGACAGGTGAGACCCGTTCTTGAGGCGGAGTAAGGTGAGACATGTACTTAATGCGACGAAAGGTGAGACGTTCTTGAGGCGGAGTAAGGTGAGACATGTACTTGAGGCGACGAAAGGTGAGACACGTTGTTGAGGCGACAATGGGTGAGACGTTCTTAAGGGGATGATAGATGACACGTTCATAATTTCATTTGGATTTTACACATAATTACAAGGTACCGCCGCGTTGTCGCTGCCAGTAGACGTTCATTTCATGATGTTGCCACGTCATCACCGTCCATCTCTCGCAGCCTAGCAAAATAGCATTGAAATTTCAGACGTTAACGCAGAGACATTAAGGTCGGCTGCGCCCTCTCCTGTGCTTGGTGTGTAGTAAATTGGCAACTTTCACTCGCCATAGATGGTGACTTATGACAGCGTTTGAAATGGACGTCACTAATTACGTACGTAAGGGAACATTAATGGCCTTTAGGGTCCTCCATCTCAACCCTATTATATCTATTTAGAGGAATGAACCTTTATAAAACCTGAAGGTGTTGCATTTATATTTGGAGTAGGTTTTTTTATTTATTTCTTTTAACTTGGAGGTTGAAAACACGTAATGGGTTCAGACAGTGTGTTACAGCTCTGTTCAACCAACACTTCATTATAAACATTGTGTGTGTGTGTGTGTGTGTGTGTTTCATCATGTTTGTGAGGAACAGGAGATGAATCTCTGGAGGAAGTTTCAGGTTTCATGAATCAGGTTGGGGTGAAGGAATAATATAGAAAAATGTTGCTGTGTGAGTCTGCAGGACTCTAAATCTGTTCATACAGATTGTGGATCATTTGTTCCTGAATGTATATTTAGGTTTAAAATACATGTCGGATTGTTCTGAATGTGTCATGAATCCAAACCTATGACATTGTTCCTGATAGTTTGATGCACAAGTGTTGAGAGGTGTAATATCTTATATTTGCTTTTGTTACACAAAGTTGAAAATGTGCTTGCTTTCTTTTTTTTTCTTCTTTTTTTTACCTGTCCTGTCCAGCATCGTGGCAGCAGAATTATGGTCTGACTGCTGTGTTAAACAAATTAGCTTCGCCAAGAAGATCTTTGTGGGTATAAAGGAAAATAGCTTTTCTGAATTTAAGGCTGCCCTGACACAGAAGTATTTTTCTTAATTTTTCTAGTTTATTGATGTTCATGCAGGACCTGACAGGATGAACAAAGGAATAGAGACTGAACAGAAGAGAAAAGTTAAACATAAGATAGAAAATAGTGAAACCAGACAACCAGCTGCTACACCTCAAAAGAAATTTAAAATTTCCATCTGTAGGAAACAAAGCAGAGAATTATCAGGAGCACCTACAGGAAGACTAACTTAAGAAAAACATGAACAACAACTTTGTGAAAGCATCATATCAGGAGAGCACAGACCTTTAAATATTCCTAGTTCATGTTTTCTATTTAAATCTTTTTCATCACATAATGAGGTTTTAAAAATCTTGAATTAGTCTCTGATTTCTGAGAAGTGATAGTGGCAGTTTACATGTGAAATAGATTTCTGACTTATTCCATGAGGGAAATGATGAGTTTGATATATTTATGCATTATAAATTTATGGGATTTAAACTTTATTTTCTGTCATGGAGGAGCAGATTTGCCCAACATGATGCATCTCTCAGATACTGCAGGTCACCTTCCTACCTGAAATCTAAGATGGTTTTCCTTCATCTGTACGTCTAATCTCTTTTACTTGTAGTTTGGAGCTGTCCCATCATATTGATCTTCATAATAGATTTATCAGGATTAGCTAGGGACAGGTAAACAGTGTTGGCTTTGATCGGGTTAGTGTTTTCCGCTCAATCTTCAAGTCTCCTGGTTCAAAATGCCACCGCATGTCTCTTAACTGGCTGATGTGGAAGTCGGAGTTAATTTTAAATTTAATTTATTAGTTTTTAAATCCTTAAATTATCTTATCACCTTACCTGTCTGAGCTGCTTCACCTGTACAATCCTGGCTGATCAGAGACGACAGAACTTTTTTTGTTGTTTCTCGCTGGTGTCTGTGTGGTGGACTAACCTCCTGTCCAGGAATTCACATTTACCCAAAGTGATCAATTTCATATTCTCCACTATATGACAGTAAAAGGACACAATGATGACTTGTAACAATGAGTGTTAAAGCAGAATGTTGAACATCAGAACCTCCAACCTCAGATGATCATCATGACAGATCATTATTAACTGAACAGAAAGTAAAAGCCAGAACCAGCGTGATGATCCAGCAGCTTCTAGAAGCTCCTCCAGCAGCAGGAAGCTGAAGTAATGGCTTTCTGGATGGTTGTGGAGGAATTCTGGTCCACTCTTTCCAGTTGGTAGTTGAAGTTGAAGTTGGTAGATTCATTGAAACAGAGTTTCTGGTATGTGAAACCTTTTATTTTTTTATTAAAATGCATACAAGGTCCATTTATTTATGTATTGTTTGCATAATAGACGCTGGTTAACCCCATAAGTGCTGAACTGGTTTGAAAAGTGTCCGCTAATGCTATCCCTCATAGAAAACCGTTAATAGTCACTATAGTGAGAGCGGGTCCCCGTTAGCTTGGTGGCGTAAACGAACAACGTGACGTCAATGAGAATGGTCCATACGGAAAAAATATACCATCGACCAATTAAACTTGCAGCTGCCAATCAGGGTGGCAGAATTTATCAATCTCAGTGGCCCAAAACTATTCTCAAAAATATATCGACATTTATCCAAGCTAGAAGATTCTATCTCTATTCTAACTTCTAAATTGGAGGCTGACTTATCCAGTAACTTTAATCAAACTGAATGGTCACAACTATGTTTAAACACCTTTACATTGACTGAGTATTCAAATATTTTGTATATATTCTAATACAATTCAAAACATTCACTAATAACATGATTGACAGCTACTTTCATACCTTGTGGTCCTGCACACCTGTCCCTAGGTTTTGGCTTCAGGTATGTGAAGACATGTCAACATGGTTTAAATGTAATATTCATGCAAACCCCACACGGTGCCTACTGGGTGACTTTGGTGACATTCTCTGCACACGTGATCCTCATGGTCTTATGCATCGCAAAGAAAATTATTCTTGTGAACTGGAGATAAAGAAACA
Organism: Rhadinocentrus ornatus; assembly: GCA_037177495.1. Taxonomy (NCBI): domain Eukaryota; kingdom Metazoa; phylum Chordata; class Actinopteri; order Atheriniformes; family Melanotaeniidae; genus Rhadinocentrus; species Rhadinocentrus ornatus. The sequence goes on along the minus strand of JBAMHW010000022.1, from coordinate 25,910,968 downwards.
GTATTCTCTCTTACTAGACTACATCACTATTGAGACAATGTCTGCCTCCCCAAAGAATCAGTTAGTTAAATTTCACTCCATCTGGTTCCCTGTGATTAGCACCATCACATAGTGTAGGTGGAGGATTGTGACCTCGACGCTTTTGGGTTGGATATTAGCGGGTGGTGCCAGTGGCTAATGGCTGCGGGTCCTTGGTTGTTTCCCGCAGTAAGAATCTGGGCTGCTCTACCGTGAGGGTGGCAGTGTGTCCTGTGGGGGGTCTGCAGTTGGGGTCTTATTGTGGCGGTAGGACCGCTGGTGGGGCCTGACCGCCCAGGTTGGCCGGTGCCCGGCAGGGTCAGTGGCTGCCGATCTTGGGCCGCTGGGGCCTTTCTCCGCCGCCCTCTGGGTGGGTCCAGGGTCCACTGTTGCCAACTCCTCAGTAAGAAAAGTAGCTATTGGCTGTGGCAAAAGTTGATAGAAGTTGCAAAATTACCTCATCGGCTAATTTGCATAATTAACCTGGTACATTTAGTTGTAATGGAAGCTGCTGTGTAGAGGGAAAGAAAAAAATTGAAGAAAACAGAAAAAAATGTAACAATAAAATAAAAATAAAGTCTTCGATTAATATTTTTTGTTTTTTCAGTTCAGTTTTATTAGGTTTAGTATGTTATTTAATTAGGAGTTTGCCATACTTCAAAATTTTTAAATGTTTTCCTTCACACTCTTCATTAATAGACATTAGTACTATCTGACTAAGCGATCATCCAGCAGCAGCGTTGCGCTTCTTGTGGCGGAATTTGTGTGGTAACCATCGTTTCTAAAACAATAACCAGAAGATTCAACAAGCCAGAGGGAACAACATGAGACCAAGGATGATGATGATGAAATCAGTCTTCCACCTCAATGAAATGGAGTTTCAAGAACAACAAAGGCAAAATGAAGCTCATGTTCACTTTGCAGATTTCATGTAAACATTACTTTTTTTTAATGACATATTATTTCTGTTATTCTATTTTTCTTCTTGAACAGTTTTTCTGAATTTTCCTTCTCATCTGAAGCCTAATTGATATTGAAGAAGTTGAAGCCATTGAGGAGGCCATCAGACAAGATTCAAGGTCTATTTCAGAACCTACATGTAGCTTGAAATGGTTGGACTGCACGCTGTATGAGGAGCTCAATGGTATTTTTCATATATGTTGGTAAAAGTTATCATCTTTTTGCTTTAATAGTTTCTAAAATCTTTGAACAAAGAGGAAATTATAGGAATCGTGAGGCTAACGCAGAGAGAGAGTTGTCAAAACTGCCTACAGACCAATCTTCATCAGCCGAGCCAATGTGTGGAAGTCTGCTCTCCGAAAGTTCAGTAGACGGAGATTCGACGATAGTACTGATGTGCTGTATGTGACCTTTGCCAGCGATGAAGACATCAGTGAAGAAGCTAATGAGCTTGGAGGGCCTAGGTGGGAATTCTTCTGTCTACTTGTAAAGGCAATCTACAAAGATAGTGGAGCATTTGAAGGTTGTGCAAATGCACTTTATGCCTTAGAAATAAGTTTACTTGTGAATGTATTATATACTAAAACTATTGCATATTAAAGTCTGAGTGTGTAGGGGCAAAAATTGTTAGCTGCAACATACTGAAGAAGCACGCCTCAGCTTCCACTTGTGTTTAGCATGAACTCTGGTGGCTGCATAAAATTTTACAAGGCCTACTCTAGAGACAATATTTATTTTGTCCTTTTAGGGCTTTTATAGAAACATAGTGTTGCAACATGGCAGGATAACAAGGAGGATGCTACTTGTAAATATTGATGACCGCATAACAAAATGAATGACTCATTTATACTTCATTCTACTAATAACAGTTATATAGGTCATGTCTCGTAACAGAACATCCTAAATGTTAGACACTGGAACTATGAACCTTGTCACCGTTTCCTGGATGCTGGTTAAATTCGTTGAACAACCACATTGTTAGGTGATTTTTAGCTGTTAAATCTTGATCATAGAAAACAGATTAAACTCATTTTTCTTTTGACATGGTGATAATAGTGTAGCTTAATATATTGTTATTGGTTCTGCATCAAAAATCCTATATACATCTAATTAGGTCTAAGCTCTCACTATAAAATCTGGCCAAAATATCTTCTGGGTTTTGGACATTAAAGACTTTGTGACTCAGCAGTTAGTGTTGCTGTGTCTCATACATCCACTTCCTGCGCTTTCACTACAAGGACATCTTTATGCAATATCTGAACGGGATATCCATAGTAGCCAAAGGTTGAGTGATAAATTTAGTATTCTTTTCATTCTTAGTGACCATTGCCTTGAAAGCATGGCAAAAGGAAAGGAACCAAATACCAAAGTTTTTAGTAGGAGGAAGATAATCATTGGCAGTGTTACCACTAAGCAAGATAATGAGAACAGAATTTTCAGCCAGGTTACATTTTGGAGTAAATGTTGATTAACTGTTAAATTTGTTTCTTCACCGTGGTATCAGAAATGTGGTCAGAGACTCAGTGATGTTTAATTTGTAAATCTTTTCAAAGTTCTGCAAGAAGATCTGCATTTACAGCGAAAATTTGGTGTATTATCACAACTTTTGTGTGATTTCAAACCACTCGACCCAGTTATATTTTACAGCTATAGTCATGCAAGGAGGTACATGGTAAACTGTACCTCTATGAAGTGTATCAACATAAGTATTTTAATAGGGACAACATTGTATCAAATCAAATAAGTTGCTCCACACCCTACACAAACACTAATTTCTGTCTCTAAAAATAAAGATATCAAAAGTAATGAATATGTTATTTGAGGCTGCTAGCTTTCTTAAATACTTGTTTTTAATGTATATCTACAATTTATTTTTCATTTTTTATGAATTTATTCATTCTAATACTTTTTGTCCTCCAGAATCCCCAAATGGCTTCATTCCAAGACTGAACATTTCTCATGTGCAAAATGGAGCATATTGTCCTATTGGACAGATGATGTCTGCCGTAATTGTCCAAGGTGGTGAACCCCCAGCTCCCCTGTCTCCTCCTGTGCAGACTACCTTCTGACACAAGCTTCTCTTTCCAATTTCAATTTCTGTGTTCTGAATGCATGATTTTTATTACTTTCCTTTTTCCACTTTGAGATTGATTGAGCAGCAAATGAAGATGATCTGGCTCAAGCTGTGGAATGCTGTGACTCATGGAGATACCAAATTTAAGGTCTTCCAAACCATGCATGGACAACAAAGATGCATCTGTGAAAAGTGCAGTACTTTACCATGTCCTCGTGCTACGATCAGAAGTCTGAGGGTTTGAAGTACTGTGGGGTAAGTTTGCATGTGACCTGCAGAATAAAGTGATATCTGAAATGTGTGATGTTTTCAATGTTATTAACAATATGGCTTGCAAAATACAAATGCACTTACATGTACAATACCAGTCAAAAATTTGGACTCATACCTGGTAAATAGGTATGGATTACTTGACTTGACTTATCCTGTATTTTATATGCAGATTGTAAAACGATCTTTAGGTATACTGTAGTTCACTTTTTTCATGCCAAACTGTATTCACTTGGTTAGAGGCTGTTTATTGTATGCAGACCTTGAATTTTAACGTCAGGATCGTGTTTTTATCCTGAAACTGCAGGAACAACATCCAAAATCAGATCTCTCCATTTCCCATCTTCGTAACCACTAAATATGTGTTTTTTCCCATTTTCACGGGTTCATCCACTCATGAAAGAAACCCCAGCCATCCGGATCCTTCTGGATATGCCGAAAGAACCCAGTGATTTTACAGCCGATGTTCTAGCTGCAATCCTTAAACCCAGCTATTCTGTCCTGGGAAGCAACAGAACACCAAGAGAGGAGTTAATGGTGGTTATATTCAGAGAGTTTCTCCATTATGTTCAAGGTACTTTTATTTGTAATCAAACTTAAATCAAATGTATTCTTCCCCGATTAGCACTAAATGTAATACTTAAAGTACCTGGTACATCTACAAATGAACTAGCCAAGATAACTTTAAAGTTCTCAACAAAATATGTATATATGTTTGTTTGCCTCTTGACCATTTCTTAATGTTTAAAGTCCACCAAGTTAATAACCAAGTGTTTAACCCCTTCACTATTTAACAAGGGTCTTTTATGTGTTGCAAGATAACAAAATAGGCAATCAGCACTGTGGCTGAAAGTTGACTTTAAATCTATAGACCACACTGTTGTAAATCTAATTTGCATGTGCATTGCTAACCCAGTGAAATATGCGGACAGCTACAGGGAAAGCTGTGACATAATAGATGAACAGTACAAACTAGACTCATACATTAATAATTTCTCATGTTTTGTGCTTTTTTCTCTTGTAGAGAAGCAGTTAGAAGAACATCTTAATTCTAGAAACCTCACTGAAACAGAAAAAGTGCCTATTTTTCTTTCGCCCCAGAACAGGTGACTACTAGCCGTCACCACGGCAACCACAATGCATGCCAAGATGTCATTCCAAATCCAATCCAAAGTTGTTTGTTAATATTTGTTTTTATTCCTTTTTGTTGCTTTTCTTTGTTTCATATCTATTTAATTAAAAAATGTTTTTTCCGCCTCCTTGCGCCATGTTGAGCTTCTGCCCGCAATGCATTGTGGTCTATATTGACCAGTCTAGTGACCATCGATGCTCACTATTTTTCAAGATGCATTGTGGGTAATTTTGAGTGCCCTAGTTTTTTATCTCTGGACAATCGGGCACCCCTACAAAATGGCATGACCGCTATATAGGGCACTATGTAGGAAGTAGGGGGACATTCCGACACAGCCTGTGAGACGACGTCTTTGGACAATAATGTTTCTTGCACGCAAATAGCCATTTAGCATAACTTCTCCTACATGAGGATGTTCAGCTTTAAAAGCACTTATTACATCCACTTCCTGATCAGAAATCTCAGTAAATCTGGTGTGCCTTATGTTGTAGACCTGCTTGAGTTTGTATAATGTGGGTCTGGAAATACGCAAACAGAGGCTGCCTCCGAAATAGTTGGCCCTTGGAACAACAGACCCTCGATATCTTCTTTGGAAATAATGGCGTGTCCATCCTAAAAGAAAAGGACAAGATATTCAGATTTAAAAAAAAGAACAAACAAAAAAACAAAAGTAGTTCACTGATTTGATATTAACATAGCCAAGCTAACTTTATTTGAATTTAGATTATAAGTTTATTTTGATATGGTAACTTATGTTATATCTACTTCAACTAATTTCATTAGTCTGTACTTACCTCAAACACTTATGTGACCATCAAATTTCCTAGCGTCACAATAGATGTTTGCAACTCTGCTGCTAGGCCAAAAAATGTAATAGTTTAAAGGACATTTGTGTTTTATTTAATTACCATTTAACTAGTAAATAGAGGGGTAGAAAATGTAGTTTACTGTGCCTTCTAGATGTATTGCTATAATAACCTAACCATTTGACAATATGAGTTTCATAGTCACAGTAAAATGAGACCACACATATTATTTATAATTTAATAATGTCTGGACATAAACTGTGGACAGCGTTTACTCAGTTAAGGATTAACAAATGCATTCTTGATTCACTCACTGATCTTTGTGACGTGACTGCGGGTGAAAACCAGGTCACCGCGCCTCTGGGCACTGCTGAAAGAACCTGCGAGTTACCTTTTAGTCCGGAGACCTGCTAAGAAGAGACCATATTTTAAACGTGGGTATTTTAAATGTTTTAATTTTCTATACCACCGCTGAGGCTGATGTTATGTTTTAGATGGTGCTGGTTTATCTTTCTGTTAGAAACGTAACTCAAAATGTTATGGACGGATTTTGATGAAACAGGGAATCCCAGAGATAGAATGACAAAACAGTGATTGATTGATTTAGCGGGTAGATCCAGATCAATGCCTGGATCCTGGGATTTTTGTTAAGCATTCTTTACTATAAGGATATAGGGATAAATTTGAGAAATAATATTTAGCATTTAGATATAAGACTCAAGATTTAGATATATTATTTAGGATTTAAATATAAGATTTAGCATTTAGATATAATATATAACATTTAGATTTAAACATTTAGATTTAAAATTTAGATGTTCTGTTTGACCCTTAGATATGTGGTTAACAGTTATGTTAAATGTGGGAAAATGTGCTAAATGTGAGAAAAGTGAGATAAATAATGAAAATGTGTCAGCTACAACTTTTATACTGAATTTTTACACTTGGCACCCCAAACCTGCGCAGCACCGACTCCTCATTGAAAAGAGAATACTATATGTAACTTTCTTAAAACAGTAAGAACCATTAGTGGAGGCAGAGTTTGTGAAAAAGGTGATCTGATGTTTTCCTCTGGAAACAGAGAGCTGCCTGCTGCTCAGGAAAAACAGTCACCCAGTGTTCCCGTCTCATTTCATTATCCCACACCAGCTCGAAGCTGCAGGAATGCTGTTGACATTCCTAAAGGATCCTCCTGGAAACAGGACATTTTCTGACCCAAGCTTCCATCAGGTGGACCAGAGAAACTGAGAATCAAACACAGACATTTAAACTTAGTCAGAAGCAACTGAATTATTGACTGTAGATTGTTCTGTTTACCTGGTTCACAGGTAGGCTGTGACTTTACCAAGCATGCTCAGAACTCAGAAGAAAAACAAGGCTGAAGATAACTGTCTAGGGTGTGCATCTGGATTAACAACGGGGGGTTTTGTGAGGGTCTGAGACCCATTATTATTGGAACATTCACAATCCACATCAAAACTTTGTGTTATTGTTTTAAAATATTTTTTCTTCCTTAAATTTCCTTAGTCTGGATCGGCATTAAAACGGCTCCATTTAATCATAACACATCTCCTCTCCTCCTGAACATCTTGTCTCATCTGATTAACTTGGCATTATACCAGTTAAACCAGATAACTTCTGAGAGAAGTTTGGAAACTTCTGTCTCAGGTTTAGCTGATCCAGACATTCCTTTAGGATTCATTACATTTACATTTCTGAAAAAGCTTCAGTTTTGTTTCAAGCTGCAAAAAAGTTTATCAGTCTGAAAAAAAAAGATAAATCCCATTCCAAACTTCTGTGATTTGTGTCTGGTTAGTGCTGTGGATAATAGATCTGGAAAGATCAGGAAAAGAAAGGTCCATTCTAAAGGAAAGGGGCATCAGGTCTTCAAATATTTTAGATGATGACTAAATCATCTTACTGTAAATTTGACCTCATTAAGTCTTTTGTAGGATTCTTCAGCTGATTAAATTGACAATATTTAACATTTCTGTTATACAAACTCAAAGTCCAACTCACAAACTAGTTTCAGAAGGCAGTATTTTATCTGACAGTGTGTTTTATATAAGCTAAGATTTCAGACTCATAATTTAGTCTTTTTCGTCCCTTTTCTTCTCACCTGAGTAACTGTTGCTTTTTCTCTTTAATAAAAAGCGCTTTGAATTGTCTTGTACATGAAATGCACCAATAAACTTGCCTTGCCTTTTCTGTTTGTCTGGCCTCTGCAGATATGCCGGGGCAAAAGTGCTACAATTAAAGCATAAACACAGCATTATGGAATTTATTCAATGTATTATTAATTTCTTAAAATTTAAAAGAAAGTGCATAAACATATTAAATAAATACATGTATCAATAACTACTTAAATGTGCCATTAACATATAAAAATAGGAAATAAAAACATGATTGAATAAATAAATTAATGAATGAATGATGTATCAATAACTACTTAAAAGTGTAATTTGTTAAAATTGGAAACATTCAGTAAAAGAAAATAAGTAATCAATCCTTAAATGTGAAATTTGTTAAAATTCAAAATAAACAAAATACATTTATCAACTATTCAAACGTGTAATTAATTAATATTTAAAATAAATAAATATATATATAATGATTTTAATTTATAATCAACTACTTAAATGTGTCAGTAATTAGCATAAAATTAAAAATAATTTAATAAATAATTAAAGTTTAATTTAATGTGTTTTTAGGTAATTTAAATTAACCAAATTGATGTAAAAACATATATATCTATTTCAGTATTTATTTTATGTTTTAGAATAGAACTTTATTTGTCATTTCAACAAAAGTGCAACGAAATGACAAAGTTCTGAGCTGCATCATGAAATAATTTAAATGGTCACTGCAGCTCATCAGCAAATTGTGACATCTGATTGTCTGTAAATTAATAACACATTTAATCAATTATTCAATGCTGTATTAATATTTTTCAATGTGGCAGTTTTCTCCCTCCATACACAGACTTTATCATTCTGCTGCCTAAACAGAACAAAGTGTAATTTCTTATTTCCCTTTTTACACTAACTAGAGTCTATTAACTAATAATTGTTTAATAAGAGTTTTTTATTATGTAAAGTTTATTTGAATATAAAAGCCAGGCTGAATCAGCTGATGGCTAATCTGAGTCTCAGGTTTAGTCATCATAGAGACGCCCCGCCTTCCGTTCTGATGAGAGAGAGAGAGAGAGAGAGAGAGAGAGAGAAAGAGAGAGAGAGAGAGAGAGAGAGAGAGAGAGAGAGATTATTTAAACACTGCCTCTCTCTCAGCGGGTGATGGACATCAGCACAGCATCGCTGTCCGACTGCCTGCTTCCTCTGCAGAGAATCATCTCTGAAGTCTGAGCTGCTTTTGTTCCTCGGAGACGTCAGAAACAGTCTGTAAAATTTTACCTCTTAACTAACCTGGTAAATGGCTTTCGGACTGGTTCAGATCCAACCAGTTACCTGACTGCTGATCAGCTGGTTTAGTTAGTGTCTGGTTAACAAAGCTGGTTAACTCATTCTGTGCTGGTTGGCTGATCTTTTGAACTAGTTGGACAACTGAGCAAACAGGCTTCCAGTTTACCGGTTGTTTACCAGTAAGCTGACTGATCTTGTTGGGGTTTTTAATGGTTAGTGAATTGGTTTAAACTGGTAATATATCTATTTAGCTGTTTTTCTCCTAATCTGATTTGTAGTCCTGTAAACCAGCAGTTAGATTTAGTTATTATAACCACCAGTTGGCTTAACAACTTTCTGGTTAATTTGTTTAATAACTGCTTTACTAGTTTACTACTGAGTTTGCCGGGGATTTTTCTGGCTTATTTACTGGTGATTGATTAGATATTTGTTTTACAGACAGTTAACTTGGTTATTAACCAACTAGTTAGTGACTGTCATCTCAGTCACATATTCAGTGTCTTTACTAACAGGTTAGACTAGTGTATTAACTAGTTAGCTGGTCTGTTACATTGTAATTGTCAGATTACTCTGATTTTGTTCTAGTTTATGGATTGATTTACCATTTTACTAAATTCATTTAATTTGTTGTTGAGTTATTTTCTGACTCAATTTATGACAAACTGAACTAATTTACAGTTAGTTGATTAGTTTTTTGCTCAACTTGGCTTTTAACTGACTAGTTACTGGATGCTAACTTTGTTAATGGTAACATGTTTAATGTCTTTACTGGCCAGTTTCCCAGCCATCTGAATGGTTTATTGACTGGGCTCATGTGACTGTTTTCTTCTTGCTGGAATGATTTGTTAACCCCAAGTTTTTTTCAAAGATTTATTGGCTAGTAAGCTGGTTAGCTGTCTTTCCTATTGATTTCAGTCAGGTTGGTCAATCTACTTAGTTCTGACAAACTAGTTACTTACTGCTAATTAAGTTGCATGTTATCTGACATGATTGACTGACTTAATGTCTTTAATGGTTTATAGACTGAGCTCATGTGGTTGTTTCCCCTTGCTGAACTGATTAGTTAACTAGTTAACTAGTTTGTTGTCATTCTAGTTCATTGAAGTTGGACTAGTCTGGTTTTGTTGTAGTTTACTGACTGGTTTACCAGTTTACTAAATTAATTGAGTTTGGTGGCAAGTTTTTTTTTTGACTCAGTTTACGACAAAGTGAAATCATGAACTAGTTGTTTGTTTCACAATCAATTAACTTGGTTTCTAACCAACTATTTACCAACCAACTGACTACTAACTTAGTTGCATGTTATCTGAGTTTATATTGTCTGACTGACTAGTTTTGTTGTGTGTTCGGGGTGACAATAGGATCCAAGCGTGGACACAGAGCTGTGTGAAAAGTTTCATTGTGATCAAATGATGATGAGCAGCGGAACGAGGAGGGTGTGGCAGGCAGGTCTGGGTTTCTGAGAGGAGCAAACAAACGATGATTATAATCAGGCTGAAAGAAATGACTGACATACATAATGCAGAAATGGCCAATTGCTATCAGATTTATTGTGAAATGTTTAACATTGCTTCCTGTTAGAATGAGTTTCCCTGGTGACTTTGAGTTCGTGAAAAGCTCATGTGCACTGAAGTTGAGCCGATCTCTGCACCTTCTTTATTAGTTATAAATGGTAAATTGTCTGTATTTATATAACGCTTTACTGTACCTGCAATGATACCCAAAGCGCTTAACATTATACATCACATTCATCCATGTACACATATGCACTGATGGCGAAAGCTGCCATGCAAGGCGTTCAACCATGAGCCATCAGGAGCAATTTGGGGTTAGGTGTCTTGCTCAGGAAAACCTCGACATGAACTCGACAAGCCGAGGATCGAACCAGCAACCCTCAGGCTACAAGACGACCACTCTACCCACTGAGCCATGCCAGGAAGAGTGGGTACTTAACATTATGTAAGGTTGTTAACCTGATGTTGGCATTAAGCAATGTAGCAGTATATATGTAACAAAGTCAACAAAAATTCTTAAACGGTAAACAAGCAGCAGGCTGCTGATCCTCTACAGACGGGATGCTGCCATCTGCTGGTTATTTCTGGAATAACAGCTCCGCTGCTCAGCAGCCTGCAACCGGCCCCCACGATTGTCAATGAAATGGCTTAACCCAGAGTCCTCAGCCAGTGGGAGGATTCAGCAAAGATTCGCCAATTAATTAACACATTTTCTAGGTTGAGGCGTCGAGAACGCGCTCAGGCTCAGAAGGCGCATTTGGACGCACGTAAATGGCTAGAACGCCGTTTTAGCCATTTACGCACGTCCAAACCCATCTGCTTAACACCAAAAGATGTTGACATTTGGATCTGATTTTAGATTAATTTAATTGTACTTTATTTATTTTTTTTTATTAATATATTTTTTATTATATTAGATGAGCTTGGCTTAATTGTTGTTTGTATGCTATTTATTTAAAATAAGATGTTATGTGCACATAGTGGTACTTTGTTTCATCTACCTGGTGTATTACAGTACGTTATAAATAAAGTTGCAGTTGCAGGGATCCCCTCCGGATTGAGCTGAAAGACAAGTCTGCCGCCCCGACGGCTGGACCCGGCTGGGAAAAGTGAAAGAAAATGGATAAGGGGGTGGATATTAACAGAATGACGTTATTAATTAGTTAACCTTCGCAGTTCATTTATTGAAATTACAATAAAGTTTAATATCCCAAACGTATTTTCATCCTGACATTATTGTTTAAAATTACCTGCCGCGAACATGTAAATAAGTGTTTATTCCTCTTAGATACACCTCATGGTGCCCCTGGACACATCATCAGTGATGTAACCTGGGATCACAGGGGGTTTCGGGTCTTTCAACA
>JBAMHW010000022.1:25858080-25869627 GCA_037177495.1 Rhadinocentrus ornatus | reverse complement strand
GGACATGCGGCCGCAAGTCCGACGATACGACTACAAAGTCAATCATCGAACTGCGGCCTAGAGTGTCCTGGTGCCAGGTGCAGATGTGGACACTCTTATGCCTGAACAAGGTGTTCATTATGGACAATCCACGACGAGCACAGAAGTCCAGCAACAAATCGAATTCAGATCAGGGGGGCCATTCCTCCCAATCACGCCAAATATACAATCAAAATATGTATATTCATACAAATGAAACATTCAAGTCTCTGTGCATTCAACTATCTGGTACAAGATCATATGCATACAATTGTATGCAGAAAAATCTATATCTGCCCACTAAAAGTTCGGAGCACAATCCAATTTAACAAAGCCCAACGCTAAGTGTCCAAAGGAAGTTCAGGTGTGTTGTAAGGGGATGCACGTGAAGCTGAATAAATTTGTTGGGCTGTTAATAATTGAGTTGCAAAGAGGAAAACCTGGCCTGTATAAAGATCAGGATCCAATAAATTTCTAGTATGCACACATGATCAAAATACATCCAAAAATAACAATACTAAATAATACAAATTGCATTACACATAAAGGTACCAAAAATCCAATATTGTACAAAATTTAAACGATTCAAAATATAAATATATATTTTATTTATATTAGTGCTGGGCATGTTAACGCGTTAATCGCGCGATAACATAATGATTAATTAACGCCGTTAGTTTCTTTAATCATGCGTTAAGTTTTTGTTGTTTTTTTCTTGCTCACTGGCTTTGATCACAGAAACATGCAGTCCTCTTCTCCCTTTCATGCTGTAGAGGTAATCAGAAGAAAGCAGGTTTATTAAAATGAAGAGACTTTTTTTTTGTCTGGAAGTTAAGAAAGAAGAAAAAGAACCGACGTTTCTATTTGTCTGTCAATGCAGATGGGCAAAACACCGTGATTTTTAGATGGGAAACTTTTTTAGTAAAGGTAAGACTTGCTTTCTGACCATTTTACAAACGTGAAGCATAAACTAGGCCTTCTTCTGCCTCTGGTTTGGGGAATCTTGGTCAAAGTGAGATGAAACTTCCAGCTGTGAAATCTGTGAGATGCGAGCTTTCAGTAGAGGAGTCGTTTGTCTGTTCATGCTCTCGAGTGGACAAGGGGAGACATCATCTGTGTTTACATATTTTTCGTACTTTGTGTACCTGGTCTTTAACTGTTTAACTGGATAACACAGACCTGATGCTTCCCCCGGAGGTCCAAATGTTAACCCCTTAACTCCCCGTAGCAGAGCAAAGAATGCAAAGTTAGAGAATTTCTAGGCAGAAATCTGGATAATGAAGCACTAAAGGTGCATGGATGGAAGTTATTGTGCCTATTGTGAATATTTCTCTCTCCTCACTATCTACAAGCTGTGAGATTGTAATCCTGCTTACTGTCTGTTCATCTGATGGCTGATATTCATCAGTAATTGTTTTTCCCTCAGCCAGCTAAATAAAACTCTTTTAGAACTGCAAATGCTGCGAGTCCTTTTAAAAAAGGCAACCTAATATATATATTTTGATTAAGAATATTAATTTAGGATTAAGAATATTTGTTATTTTTTTAACAACATTTTTTTTTCCATTTTTTTGGTTTTAAAATTTAAAAAATCATAAAACCTTTATAAAATGAGGATAGACAGACTTTCTTCTAAGGGATGTAGATTTTTGTGGAAAATTATGTAAAGTAAACAAAAAAACAAAAACAGTCCATAGTTTCCAACCTAATGACAATAAAAATAGTTTAAAAGAATATTTTAGCCACGTATTTAGAGGCATTGTGGAAGGTCCAGTGACCCAGGTTGGAGACCCTGATTTAGTGTTTATAAACAAAAATGTACTGCATTTTCTTTATGTAGCTGTAGGCCTTCTTTTAAAGAAAAGAGACATTTTGCGCGTAACAATGCGATTAATCGTGATTAATTGCAATATGTCATGCGATTAAATATTTTGATAGTTGCCCAGCACTAATATATATATATATATATATATATATATATTAAAATGAGAAAATAGATGATAAAATATAGAGACAAATACATTAAACAATAAATGAAAAATATATAGAGATAGAAATATATGTACAAATAAAAAGAAATAGATAAATATATATTTTTAAAATCATTTATTTAATTTTAAATAATTTCATTCTATAATTTTGATTAAAAAAATTTTCCTTATCCTTTTTTTCTATTATTTCCCCTCTTATTTACTTTATTATTTTCCTTTTATATTTCCTTATTCTTTAGTTTATTTTCTTACAGTTCAAGTTGTAAATCATCTGCTATGGGGCAGGGTCAGAGAGGTTAATCCTCACACAAATGATGACAGCTCACTGTGCTCTGAGCCAATAGATTTCAGCATGAGTACACTGTGTGCACTACTGTCTACCATTATCACGCACGAAAATAAATAAAAACAGAAGAATGAAATTATATGAAAATAAATAAATTAAAAAAATATTTTTAAAAATCCGTCCATTTTCTTGTCGCTTATCCGGGCTCAGGTATTCACAATCTCGTTCTTTTGGTCACTACCCACAGCTCGTGACCATAGGCGAGGGTAGGAAGATACTTGAACTTCTCCACTTGGGATCCATAAAAGTTATGAACAGAATTGTGACAAAGGGCAGCTTTAGTGAAGACTAAGCTTCCCTGGAAATGAATCTGACTGACATCCGGAAATGCGGACCATTCTCTGGCACATGTAGAACTGGGACTGGACAGCTTGTACAAGCGGGTCTGTTACTCCATTCCCTCGGAGAATTCTCCACATGAATCCCTGGGAGACATGGTCGAACACTTTCTCCAAGACTCCAAAGCAAATGTAGACAGATTGGGCAAACTTCCATGCCCCCTCTAAGAACCTGAAGAGGGTGTAGAGCTGGTCCACTGTTCCACCTCCAGGACAAAAACCACACTGCTCCTCCTCAATCCATAGTTTAACTATCCAACAAACTTCTCTCAAGGACCCCAGAAGTGACCTTGTACTTGGAGCACACCCTCTGGTGACCCTGTTTTAAGAGGGGGTCACCACTCATCCACCCCTGCCACTGAGGAGCTTTTTAACCATTTTAGCGACCTCAGCTCCAGACTCTGCTTCCTTGTCAGAAGACATGTCGCTGGAATTGAGGAGGTCTTCAAAGTATTCCTTCCGCTGACCTACAATGTACTGAGTTGAAGTCCGCAGCCCCCCATCCCTACTATACACAGTGTTGATGGTGCATGGCTTTCCCCTTCTGAGCCGCTGAATGGTGGACCAGAATCTCCTCGAAGCTGTTATTCTCCATGACCTCTCCAAACTGCTCACATGCCTGAATTTTTGCCTTAGCAACCGCAGAAGCTGTATTGTGCTTAGACTGTTGATTCACCATCAACTGCCTCTGGAGTCCCACAGGTCAAAAAGGCTTGATAGGACTCCTTCTTCAGCTTGATCCTCACTGCTGGTGTCCACCAGCAAGTTTGGGGTTACCTCCACGACAGGCACAGACGACCTTACGGCCACACCTCTGGTTGGTCGCCTCGACAATAAAGCCAATCAGACTCAATGTCCCCTGCCTTACTCACTGGTTGAAGCTCTGCTGGAGAGCTTAACATTGAACCTCTTTCTGCCAGGGGATTCCACAAGATGTTCCCAGCAGACCCTCACAACAAGTTTGGATCTGCCAGGCCTGACTAGCATTCCCAACTCACCACCATGGGTGTTCAGTTGACAGCTTCTCCCTTGTCTTCACCCGAGTGTCCAAGGTATGCAGCTGCAAGTCCGATGATACAACTACAAAGACATTAATCGCACTGTGGACTAGATTGTCCTGGTGCCAAGTGCATATGTGGACACTTTAATACCTGAACATGGTGTTCATTATGGACAAATCCATCTCACTGTCATTGTTTACGTAAGCATTAAAGTCCCCCAGCAGAATGAGGGAGTCCCCTGAAGGAGTGCTGTCAAACACTTCACCCAAGGACTCCAAAAAGGGTGGATAATGCTGTTCAATGTGTAAGCACAAATGACAGTCAGGGTCCATCCCCCCACCCAAAGGTGGAAGCAGGCTACCGTCTCATCCACCGGGTAAACCATAATGTACAGGCACCAAGTCGGGGGCAATGACTATGCCCACACCTGCTTGGCACCTCTCTTCAGAAGCAACTCCAGAATGAAAGGGGGTCCAGCACTTCTGGACGACACTGGTTCTTGAGCGCAAACCGTGTGTTGAGGTTAGACCAAGTATATCTAGCTGGAATTGCGCACAGGCTCAGGGTCAGGCTCCTTCTGCACCAGATAGGTGATATTCCACATCCTTAGAGCCAGCTTCTGCGGCCAAGGATCGAACCTCCAGCCTTTGGCCGCCACCCCGCGTACATTGCCCCTGACCCCTACGGCAGGCGGTGAGCCCACAGGAGGGAAAGTTATTTTTACTTTATTTATTTATCTATAAATTCCCTCATTTATTTATGTTTTAATTTATTGTTTGTGTATTTATTTCTATATTTCCTTGTTTATTTCCTTATTCTTTTAGCAATTTATTCTTTTCTGTGGCACTCCTCTCATTCCATAAAAACCTGGCTTTCTTAACTAGCGACAATCCTGTAACATTACTTTCTTTCTAGACCAACTGCTTAGTTATGTGTCAAGTCCAGCACTGTGAAATAGTGATGTGGTGAATTCTTGCTACATCTTTAATAATGGCCATTTGTTAGTCAACTTGCACATACAAGTAAAACTGACACTAAAACTAACACCATGGCAGCAGGAGCATTTGCAAAGCAGCGCCTGTCCCTTCTTCCCACTGAGAGAGTGGGATGGGAGTAAAACCCATATGGGAGTGGAGATAAAGAAACAGAAAAATACAAAAAGAAACAAGCACACGAGGTATGTGTGAGTCAGAGTGCTAAAAAATTTTCTATTATATTCAGTTTGCAATTAACTCTGAATAAGAAGACAACATAACAGTCAGGCATCATCTTAAAGAGCACCTGATGATGCATCAGTTATGACATATGCTTGCAGTTTTAGGGACTAGACCCTTCTTAAAGTTTACATGCTATATGCCTCAAAAACAGCACCTTCCAAAAGGAAAATGATAAAACATACATACCCAGGTGAACAATTTTGCTATATACCAGCACACAGCCAGAGAACAAAGAAACAACAGAAAAGACAAATGTGATGGTGGGAAGGATTAGCTTAGCTTAAAATTTAGCAGTAAAATTTAATCATGCCTTTGAATACACAAAGACAAAGTGAAGCCACTTCCAAGTGTTTACAGAACTTATCAAACGAGTAACCACCAAGATTCATTCATTTTCCTAACCGCTTAGTCCATTGCGGAGCTATCCCAGGTCACCAGTCCATTGCAGGGTCAACACATATAGGGACAAACCACCACTCATGCACACACTCACTACTAGAGAGAATTTAGAGTCAACAATTAACCTAACATGCATGACTTTGGACGGTTGGAGGAAGCCGGAGAACCCATGCATACACAAGGATCATGCAAACTTCACACAGAAAGGCCACCGCCCCCCAGGTTCGAACCCCCTGCCCCGCCCACAGCTTGATTGGTGAAAGCAGCAGGCAGAAGTCCATTCAGTCACTGTTAGGCATCATGAGAAATGAGGTTCAGGGCATGGATTCATTCCATGAAGATGATTGGAAGGATGTGAGATAAGCCGCTATTGCTCATTAACCTGAACATTCGAGTTTCCAATTTTCATGGATAAAATGGACTCAAAAAGAGCCAAAAAAAAAGGAGGAAAAAGGCCACAGTAGGCTGTAATAGTTTGGGACTTTTTGAAGAATTACAAAATTGCAATTGGGAAGGTAAACAAAAGGATGACCAGGAAGTATGTTCCTTTTCTCTAGGAGTAAAAAGTGTTCTGAAATCCTCTTTTTTATCTCCATATGCATACTGCTTTTTCACCGGACATGGCTTGTTTATACAGATGTCTGAAATGTGGGACAGCTACGGAAATATGATAATTTCCATGAGCATTATAGGAGTGCTTATTCTTACTACGTGGTCAGTTGGGCTGCAGACAGGCAAAATCTCTCTTTCAGTGTTCAAATTACACAGGGGCTTTTGGGGGAGTTTTATTTGTAGGCATGCACTGTGACTTTGCAAGTCATAGTGCATGCGCATATATATTTGTGCATGGTAGCATGGTCAAAAACAGGGTTACTGCCAAAATCATTTTGTATGCAGCTGACAAATTTATTTATTGTATTGTTTATTTGTCAGGGAAAGTGCATAATCACAAGATTGCACTGGAGTTAGTTAAGAGAGCATCTGCAGTCCCTGGACAGGTAAACAAACAACAGCATATACAAAATATAAAAACAGGACATTAAATAAAACAGCTGACAATTAAAAAAAAGGAAAAACACACATTTATAAAACAATAAAAAGCTACAAATACAGCATAACAATATACACTCAGAAACATCTCATATAGGGAAAGAAAGTCATTTTAAAGATCACATAAAGACAACAAAGATAAGGGGTTGCTTCTTGGGTGGCTCACAGGACACAACAAACAATGCAACTGTTCACAGTGATGAAAGAAACTAAACAGATTACCTTTACATGTAAAAATTTATGTAGCTTTTAAAACAACTAAACACGCAACACTGACAAATTGATGCCATTGATTTAATTTAAGATATATCGGGAACCTTATGAAAAATTAAAGGAAAGACAACCTGAGAGTGGAGCTCCCCTTTAGTTTCTCAGCTGGGTGTTTTAAAGGGAGCCGAGATCCTCTTTGCTACCCTGTAATATGAACCCTGATAAGTTTAGTCTTTTTTTAACAATGAGTTGTTGCTGTTAGTTTTAGAGTCACACATGTGTTATCATAGTTTGTAAGCTTGTGCTTTTATAAAGAAAGTGCAGCATGCTTAATGAAAAATTGCATGTGCATCTGGATGGTGTGTTCCTATAATTATTGGCTGCATTTGGAGCTACTGTAGTCATTCATTGTCTGTCTGAATACTGATGAAACACTTTACTTAAAAGCCAAATGTTGAAGTGACTTATATTAGTGCTTGTGTGGTCACGTCACTTTCCGTGCAAAGCACCTTCATTGCACATTAGAAATGTTGCAAAGCCATAGCAATGTCATAGCTGGACGGCAAAGTTACTATTATTATTATTATAACTATTTCAGTGCCAAAACATTTAGATTTTTTTTTATCCTGAGCTGCACAGCTTTTTTGCAGTAATGGTATATAGTTTAAATTAGGAACATTTTTTCCTCAAAGGAGGACTGCGGCTTCTGTCAGGAGCCTTTTAATGTATTTTTGAAAAATTTATAAATGCTTCCATTATGATTCATCATGTTTGCAGGTGGAATAACTATGTCTGTTTGTGATACACAGAAACAATTTGGTTATATACTTACCTACCTAAAAATTCTTTTAGGTAGCCGATAGCATATTAGCATTGATCACAAATGACATTTAGCTTCATTACCCTGCAGAGTTGAGTACTGAAATAAAAATGCACACAGCACAGCAGAAAACCAAACCATTGTGGGTTTCTTTTATCAGGAAAACAGAATAAACACAATGCACATAGACAAACCCTTCAAGGCAGACCACAGATCAATAGCTCAACTTAGAAATCCCTTTTTTCAATACAGTACATTCACTTTACCAGACAGGGAGGCTGGCCACATGGAACTGAAAACACACTGAGTTATCAAATATGCAGTATGTTTACAAGAGGATGAGATAGATGACATCAAAAAGTGCATATAAGAAGACTGGTTGAGCAGAGGAATAAACTGAGTTTTTAAGGAAGCTCAGTCAGTCAATATGAAAAAGATTTTTTTTAAGCTGACTATGAGATAGTGTGTTTGAATAACATGCCCCTTCACAAGCTGGTCAAAGTTGTTATGAGAGTTCCATCTACATCAGGGCTCCAGACTAACTTTTTTTACGAGGAGCACAGTGGCTCCTAACTTAAATTTTCAGGAGAACAAGCAGAAATTTTAGGGGTGCACACTGAAATCGCCTTCACATTTCCTCTCATTTTCACTGTATTGGTGATAAATACTTGAACAATAAATTCATAAATTACAATGTTTAAAATTTACTTTTTTTTTGTGCAGCAGTTGACATAACATTAAAAAAAATCCAAAACAAGTAGACATAGAACTTGTCAAATCAAATCAGATTTGATGATTTGATTAGATATTCACTTTGTAGTAGAAGCAGGACGGCAACTTTGTCACCTTCCTCCCCCATAGGGCATGATATGACTTGTCCATGTAGTTCCTGGCAATAAACAGCTTCAGGGACTGATACTCTTCTCCAGCCACTGTTCCCAACTCTTCAGTAAGAAAAATAGCTATTTGCTGTCCTAAAAGTCGCTAATTAGCATAATCAGCCTAGTACATAGGCTGTGTCCGAATGTGCACCCTACTTCCTACATAGTGCCCTTTATAGGGATCACGTAATTTTGTAGGAGTGTCCGAATGTCCAGAGAGAAAAAAGTAGGGCATTCAAAATTATCCACAATGCATCTTAAAAAGTAGTGAACATCGATGGTCAATGGATGGGTCAATATAGATCACAATGCATTGCGGGCAACATGACGCAAGGAGGCGAAAAAATTTTTTTATTGAATAGATATGCAACAAAGAATAAAATACAACATAAGGAATAAAAAAAATATTATGGATGCTGCCATAAAGAGGGATGTTGAATGTTTAGAACAGCAAAATAAAAATAAAATAAATAAAAAAAAAACAAAATATTAATTCTGTCAATATTTTCTTTATTTTTAGTTCAGTTTTTAAAGTATATTTTGTTTTTTAATTAGGAGTCTGGAACACGTCATAACACTTTTAACTTTTTAAATATTTTTGTCCACACTTTTTAAAAATTGTATTATTATTGTATTAATATTTATTACTATCTCACAGTAAAACAGCGTGAGGTCATCCAGCAGCAGCTTTGTACGTTTAATTTTCAGCCTGGTCATGAAAAAGAGGTGAACGTCATCTGCTCTGAAAACAGCTGTGAGCTGCCGCTGCTCCGAGAAGACCTCGTATGAGTACTTTTGGACGGGTGACGGGTCTGCACAACACCCGCTCCTCATTGGGAAGAGTAAACTACATTCATTCACGTCAGTCTCCAAATGTCCCCAATAATACCAGAAAAAGTCGCTAGATTTGTCGCTAGTCGTTTAAAAAAAGTTGTTAGAGGGGTCTGAAAACTCACTAAATATAGCGACAAAGTCACTAAATTGGCAACACTGAGGAATAATAAATTCATAAATTCCTCCAAGACCCGTTTTCACATATAAACCAGTCAGTCACAGTGGTCGTTCGTCCCCTCTCACACGTACGTTGATGATTTTTGTCTTTTTCTATTGAGGCATGCAGTCAGCATCTATCAGTACTAAACCATTAAAACTTGCAAGTTTTCTTTTTCTTTAGAGCTGGGTCTTGTAACCTAAAGTTTCTCTGTAAATATTCAGCTATTTACATGCACTCCTCAGACCCTGGTAATGGGTAGCAAATGTCAGTGCTCTCTACCTTTTGTTTCCTCTCGCTTCTTCATTTTGTTTTACCGTGGGGCTTTTGGTGTCTGATGGAGACAAACTGTGATCTGCAGTTCAGAATTTCATGTTTATGGGCCTGTTACCTGTTGTGTTTTTGCAATCTTTCTCAATGGATAAATCCATACATACTTTATATCTACATCATATTTCTTTAGGATTGAATTAAGTGTACAAGTTATGCAGTACATCTGTCTTTTAACAATGTCTCTTACTTTGCAGCTCTGACAGCCTGTAACACATTGTTGAGAGACAGTACTGAGACTTCCCATGGCTGAGAAGTAACAACAAGTTGCTTTTTTGGCAAACAAGCAGTAACTTCTTTTGTCTTGCTGTCACTCGTACATTAGCACAACAAACTGTCACAAGGCGCGTTTTGTCACTGCTCCAAACTGACAGAATATTAGGCTCAATACTCTTATTGCTCAATGTCTTCATCCTGGAGCTATTTACTACTAAGCATTACATTAATGAACTATGATCAATGAGTACAACACTGTGTTATTAGTATTGTGCCATATTTAGACTTGGAAGTGGTAAATGTACTTGGCTCGAGGTGAGGTTTTGAAATTGCAGCTATAATATACAAAGGTTTCTTGATAAATGTTAGACATGATAGAATATAGAGATTTGTCGACTCTATAGTTTTTAGAGGTTACTCCATCACAGCTCCTAATGTTCTGTCAGTGACTCGCACTTCGCCACAAATGCAGTCACATTTCACTATTCCGATTCCCATTTGCCATCAGACCACTTCTCCTGTTTTCTTTGGTTTTGATCAAATCTGACATAACGGAGCAAAAACTATAATCACATTAATCCAAGAAGAGGACAAGAGACTCTTTCCAGCAGGTGCTGAAGAGAGACCTAGCTAGAAGAAAAGCTGGCAGAATGGCTGCATGGCTGATTCAGTGACACTGAGCTGCCATCCTAATTTCCCAGTGCCCAATGAAAGAGCAGAGCAAGTGATGCAAAGTCACAGCCAGCTCCCTTCATCCCACTTACTTCAAGTCCTCTGATCATCCTCTTTATACTTGACAAAAAGGTCAGTTTGACAGAAATGTTAATTTTCTCTACAGGATAACTTGTTGTTGAAATAAGTCTCAGCAATGTGGATATAATAATTTTCAATTTAGATTTACCATAAAAGTAGCTATCCCATGTGTAACTCCAAGCTATGTGGTTCTTTAGCCATGTTCAAGTGGAATGTTAGAGTTTTTGGTAATTACCTTCTTTCTTTGCATGGATTAAATGCCCTGTTTTTTGTTTGTTTTTTTCAAACACACTATAACACATGAGATGCAGCAAGAGAGCCCCAACTGTGAACAATCAAGATGTGATAAGAACGTCTGTCAGTGTTGAGGGGGATGGCTTCAGAGAGTGAAGTGTCTCATTAAACCACTCTACACCATGACATTTACCTTGGGATGGGAAAAAAACAACAGATAAATGAATGCATATTATGTGTTTAGTAACACAGCAATCTGTGTGCTTTACTACAATAATGACCTAATTGGGTCAACATCAGACATCAAATGTATTTATGTCCATTGAGTTTTACCCTCTTATTAAAGTAAATACACACATAAACAAAAAAAAGCAACAAAATAAAATCCAGACCGAAGGTTTCAAGACAACCCATTACACTGGTTTTTACCACTTCTTATGTGCAGTCTATGGTTGCTAATGAGGAGCAGCCAGAATGAATTACTTATTAGCTTTAGTTTGTACAGTGGGATTAAGTTGGGATGGACATATATTAGGTTTTCTAGAAATAACGTCAAATTTAACAAATAACAGCATATATCTTATTACACACCAGAATATAGGTCTTTAATAATGTTTGATTTGCCACAAAAAAGTGCAAATTTCTGAAATATGTATATCCTGTGGAAAATGTGAATCGAGTGCTCCCTGCTAGCTTGATTTTCTGCTACTTTTTCTGTGTCAGCTTCCATGAAATACTGTATGTTGTAAAGT
>JBAMHW010000022.1:25817369-25853745 GCA_037177495.1 Rhadinocentrus ornatus | reverse complement strand
GCAAATCTGTCCAGCAAAATATGGCACACAGACCACCATTCTGTATGTTAAGACGCTGGACAGGACAGGGTAAAAAAAATTAAACAAAAAATAAATAAAAAATGGGATTAATCGAGATTAAGTACAGTCTGTAATTAATTAGATTGATTTTTTAATCCAGCCCCACCCCTAATATAAAAGTGGCTTTCTCTACTTTCTAATCATTCGTCTCCTACTCATCTTACCAGTAGAGGTCTCTCCCCTCTCGCTTTCTGTGCTCATTTTGCCTGACTCCTACAGATCAATAGGGGTGGTGTAGTGAACATATAGCAACGTGAAAGAGTTCAGATCCTGTACTCATGCCTAAAGTGAGAAACACAGCTGATGCTCCAGAGGAAAGTCCCCCCAAGGATAGTATGGTAGAAAGAGTGGGACCTTCACAATGCATTTCAGGCTAACTAGCTAGCAGCATTATTTTAGAACTGGAATGTAACTTTTGACCGCAAAAAAACAAAGATAAGATGTGCGCAGAGATTGTATGTAGGGTGCAAGCCAGGTTTTTATTTGTCAAACACGAAGCATTGGTTTATTAATTACATGGGACTTTCTGCTGTCACCTGGGGGCTCGTGCTAACTAACTGTTACTACCAGCAGTGAGGAATAGCAGTGTTGCCAGATGAGATCAACAGTTTCCAGTTCAATCACAGCTTAAAACCCGCCCAATCCAATAAAAACCAGCCCAAATCAGGAAGTTGTCAAACAACCGTGTAAACCCGTAAAATAATTAAACAGGCCATAGAAAACACTCATAGTATCCATCGATTCATATCTACATCAAATGACGACAGATAAATGGTAGATAAATATATTATCACAAATCACAACCAAGAAAGAGCTCTGTAAATAATCCAGATAGGTTACACATGTAGCAACCACTATACATTCATCAGAAAAAAACAATATGTATATAACAATATATACAAACTGTGGATGAAGGTGGATATAACCTGAAGATTTTAAGTGTGCAAACCGCTATGTGCTTGAGCATTACAGTATATGATGTACAATTGTGGAATAATCTTCAAGAAGAACCCAAACAATGTCCAAATTTCCCTTATCCAGTTGTAAAAAAGAAATATTATTTAAAAAGTATTAAAAAAATTAACACATATAAACCAATAAAACTAAATATGTGCATAAAACTACATCTGTAAATAAATATTAATGTATAGGTATGTGTGGTTATATTCACATGTGTTTTAGTAAGCAGAAAAGTTAAGGTGTATGTTTATGGGTACATGCATGTATGTGCAGTAGAGATGCGCATATGCAGGTGTAAGTGAGTATAAAATATAACTTCATATATTTAATGGCTTTGTCTCTATGTGGATATGCATATGTGTATGTATGTATATACGTCTTTACATGTGTACACAATCAAATGTGTACATAAGTATGTATGTGTACATGTCTGTATTTCTTTCTTTCATATTTTTTTTCTCAAAAAGATTTGCTTTTTTTCTTTTTGACAACTGTAAGAAAGATTAAATTATGATTGTAAAGGGGCAGGAGTAAATAAGGTTTTACTTAATCCTGCTCCTTTTTTAACTGTATAGTAACTGTTACTTTTTTTAAATTTAAAATTTGATATTTTCTTTTCAATCAATCAATCTTTGTGGAGTTTGCATGTTCTTCCCGTGTATGAGTGGGTTCTCTCCGGTTTCTCTGGCTTCCTCCCACCGTCTAAAGACACTTATGTTAGGTTAATGGGTCTCTCTAAATTCTCCCTGGGAGTGAGTGTGTATGTAAATGGTTGTGGTGAAAGGGTGTACCCTGCTTCTCACCTGTTAAATGCTGGGATAGGCTCCAGCTTACCCGCGACCCGTAATGGACTAAGCGGTAGAAAATGAATGAAGAATATTTTAGGGTGGCTTCAGCCCTCCTAAAATAGGCCTAACACCACTGCTGCCCTCTGGACCACGAGTCCCCCCTTCTGCAGGGCCCTTGTCTGGTCTGGAGAGCAGCTTCAGTAACAGACTGATCCATCCTCGCTGTTTGAAGGAGAGATACCGCTGGTCTTTTCTCCCTGCTGCTGTCACACTTTACAATGAACACATGAAACTGAAACTGTCTTTACATGTTTATATACATGTTTATGTACATATTTATATACTGTACATACTCACCCTGTCCGACCAGATACTGGACATATTATTACCTATTTGTGTGTGTGTGCGTGTGTCATTTTTAAATATTACCTGTGTGCTTCTGCTTACTCCACCTGTACTGTTGCAACAAAGCAATTTCCCCAATGAGGGACTAATAAAGGTTTTCTTACTATTATTTAAATCAGGACTGTCTTGCACAAACCAGATCCCTCGGGTGTCATTTGTTCAAATGAAGGAAACACCAAGATGCTGTTCTCACTGCTCAGTCAACCCCCTCTGCTGGTTCTCGGTTGTCTTCTTTAACTCTTTAAATTTTTCAATAAGAAAATAAAATCCACCAGGACCTGAGTCAAACTCCCCTCAGAATCCAATCTGCCATCACATTGATTCTGTTTTCTAGCTCCACACCATTCATCACAGCTGATTCTCTTTTACTTACCACCCACATCCTCCTTTATCTGAGTGTGGCCTTCAACATCATATCTCACATTATTTTCTTCAGTAAATTAATCTCCATCAGTTTTATTCACACGTCTTTAGCATGGTTTAATCACTTCTCAGACCACGCTCAGTTCATCCAACTTCTCAGCCCTCCCCTGTTCCTACCGGTGTGCCACTGGGATCTGTTCGGGGGTCACCTCTTTTCATTATTAATCTGCTTTCCTTTGGCAATATTTTCCAGAAATATAAATTAAATTTTCACTGCTACGCAGATGACACTCAGCTCTCTCTCTCTAGTAAACCTAGTTCCACCTTACCACCTTCCTCCCACTGTGTCAGTGAACTATATTCCTGGTTTTCCTCAAATTTTCTTTAACTGAGTAGATGTAGAAAAAAAATTAATTTCTCCTGATCACAACCAAATCTATATGATCTGAATCTGACAGATTTTTCATCACAGCTGACACCTCCTCTGTTTTCTCCTCCCCTCACAGGTCAACAGGTGTCGTCCTCAATCATTCTCTATCTGTCCAGTCTCAGATCAATAACATCTCTCCATCTACATATTTCTATTTATGTAACATTAATAATCTGTGCCCCTTCCTCAACTTACCCCTGTACCACTACCATACTTATAGTACAGCCACTTACTACGTTAATTACTCCTATTTTGGTCTCACTCATAAATCCTTTTCACAGTTTCATTGACATCGACTTTCAAAACGTCTGAACATCTACGTCCATCCATCACCTTCATATCTGTCTGAACTTGTCCTTCTCTCATCATCTTACTTTCCCTCACTCCTACCGTCCATCCCGAGGACAGGGACATTCACCTGGTCTGGACCTCTGCACCATCAGACATCAGACACATCAACTCTCTTTCTCTTTTCAAGTCCAAACTCAAAATGCCTGACTTCATTTCAGTCACACTGAAGCATTTTAAGTTTTTATAGCTAATTAATAATTGATTTTATGTTTATTTTTCTGTGATTTTCATACTTATCTGTTTTCTGTGAGTAATGAATGGAAATGAGAGCATTGAAGTCGAGAAGGACTTAGCTCTTCAGCCTGGACTACAGATTCATTATTTTTTTCTCTGGCAGGGAAACAAAACGAGGTCACAACTTTCTCATCGTGATAACTGACGGCCAATCATACGACGATGTCAGGGGTCCGGCGACGGCTGCACACAAACAAGGTGCGATTTGCTTTACGATCTGCTGCACATGCTCACTGAGTTGTCATCATGATACTTTTCTTGGCTGCTCGGGTTTGTGGGTTGGTTTGAAATAAAGAAACTACTTTTTGGGCCACATTATGAGACTATACGAAAAAGGACAAACTGGTAGAGCCAGTTTAACCTGCTTCTTCTGTTCTCCATCATCAGGCATCACCATCTTCTCGGTTGGTGTGGCCTGGGCGCCCCTCAGTGACCTCAGATGGATGTCTTCAGAGCCGAAGGACAGCCACACCTTCTTCACCAGAGAGTTCACCGGCCTGGCAGAGTTTGTCCCTCTGCTGGTCCGAAGCATCTGCCAAGACTTCACTGAAAACAACTGAGTACACACAAACATGTGGGTTTGTAAGTCTGTATCTGTAGGAACATTTATGCTCCACATGACCGGGACCTCCAGAACATCTGAATCCACATCACACTCCAACCCACAGCAGTGAATAAAGTTTCATTGAGATTCTTCTTTGGTTACACAGTGCAGCAGCATGAAAACCACATCACTCCGCGCACACACATGCGCACACACATACACTCTTAAGCTGCAGAGTTTTATAAAATACATGCATGTTGTAGACAGTGAATGCCACAGCCTGTGGATGTAATCAATCTAATGAAGACATCCAGAGGATTCCTGGCTGGCCTGACTTTGCTTCATTTTTTCTGTTTATGTCTTTCTTCTAGAAATAAATGGAATAAGTAAGTCTGTCCTGTGGTTGGAGGTGTAGTACCTCCACTCCAGGTCATACACCTCCATATAGAGACCATTTTACATCACAGGCTGCGTTCACTGACTGTTAAGCTGGGTGACCACAGCTGCTGTCTCACGTTTATTTAAATCCTGTCTGCAGTTTTCATTAGCTTGTTTTTTTCTTCATGTGTTACACAGGAATTATGACTAACAGCGACAAACTTCTTTTCTCCAAATTCATTCACAAGAATGATCCGAACAAAATTAGCAGGAAAATGTCTGTAATTAGCCACAGCTGATGTTAGTGTCTCTACACCTCAACGGCAGCCACTTTTAAATAATGTAACATTGTTTTCATGTGTGCTCCTGTCAAATAGATTTTGGACAAAAAAATCAGATCCACAGACTTTAATTTAAACAACTTACCTGGCCTTTCATTAAAACAGTGAATGTAATAAATGATGTACATGCGTCATACTCTGATACTTTCAAGTTGCTTTTACACTTCAGTTTGATTTTTTATATTTCCTGTTCTTTTGGTTTTTTTGTTAAAACGGTTTGTGATTTTCATCTTGAAATGTGCTTAATAAATAAAGATTTTACATACTTTACATGCAGTCTGTGACTCTCTGAACGGGTCCAGGTTCTCTGCTTCACTGGTGCCTGATCAGTTTAGCATCATTGTGTAGATAATTTATGGTGGTGTGCATGAAATCATGTTCATAAATCAACAATCCTGCTCCAGTTTTTAAACAAGCTGCTGAGAAATTAAAAAAATAAAAAATAAATAAAACAAACAAAAAAAAAGGATCAGTGGTTCCTGATCAGTACGATCCTCTTCTGTCAGGCAGCTGACCTCTGAAGATCCAGATGAGGTGGTTTCTGTGAGATCATGAATAATCAGCCTGAAGCTCTGACCACAGCACTTTATTTTTTATTTGCACTTTAATATAAAACAATACACACATCATGCATTTTATAGGACAGGAAATTAATAACAAAAACAAAGAAAGAAAAAAAACTAATTAAAATAAATAATAAATACATATCAGTGTAGGAGTGGTAAGAAAAACCCTAGGAGGGCTTATCGAGAAAGGTTTTTCAACCTGCGGCCCCCGGAGCTGCAGGTGGGTCTCTGGACCTTCCACAGTGGCTTCTTAAAAAGAACTAACTAATGTTAAATATAGATATAATAACAAAAGCAGGTCTTCAGTAATTTTTTCAGTTTTTTTAATGGAATAATTGTTCTGAATTTTGACAACATAATGACACAAAGTAATATTAATATATATATTTGTAATCTATTTTCTTGAAACTGTAGGTTGTTTTTTGGTTGTTTTTTTTTAAACATAATTTTCCACAGATATCTACATCCCGTAGAAGTAAGCCTGTCTATCCTCTTTTGCAAAGGTTTTATGTTTTTCTTTATTTTAAATCTTAAAAATAAAAATGTAGTTCCTCAAAAATAACACATTTCCTATAATTGATATAAAAAATGATAGGTTTTCTTCTTTCAAAAGGTCTCGTAATTTGCAGCACACTGACCCTTTTCCTGGTCAGTGCTCCTGCCTGGCCCCCCATCAGAACTTCTCTAGACCCAACTGTGTTAGAGAAGGTCCTGCCAAAAACAATCTTTTGGGGTAAATATGTGACGGTGTGAACCATGAACCGCTAGTTTCCTCTTTCTTAGCTGAACCATAAACAAACACAAGAGAGGAAAGCCGATTCACGAAACATGAGAGGAGAGGAAGCAGCTGCTGCAACACAGAGGCAACCAGAGATCCTCTAGAGCAGACACGTTAGTGCAAAACGCAGGATAAGTTGGCTTTTGGAAAGAACTGAGACCCAGATTCACTCATTGCCATTACATTACAAATTCAATGCGCCCACCGTTTGCTTGTGCTGCTCTCGAATGCTAACTTTTTCTTTTTTTGTGTGAGTTTTTGTGTATACTGCACTGCACGGATGTCGGGCAGTGATCACCTACAACAGACGGGCATTGATGGACATCAGTTGCTCTCACAGCACAGAGTTTAGTGGATTTATACCAACAGATCTGCAACTTATTGTGCGCAATCGTGGCCACCACCATTACCACTGCCAGGATCACACAGGAGCAGTGACCTTGGGTAAGCCAGTTGATCCGAGGAGAGCGCTGCGAAGATGGCGCCGCAAAAGAGGCAGGAGGGATGGGCTCCATGCTAGGCAGTTTATTGCTGCAGGCAACTTCAATCAGTGTAACCTATGGACTGTACTTCCCAAATACCATCAACACGTAGACATTCCCACCTGTGATAAGAACACTTTGGATCATGTGTACACCAATATAAAGGGTACATACAGAGTTGCATCCAGCCCCCATTTCAGGACCACATTCGGACCACATCTCTTTGTTCTTGTACCCAGTGTACACTGTACCAAACACGTGAAGCTCTGGACACCTGAGACTGAGGACACACTGCAGGACTGTTTAGCTACTACAGACTGGGAGGTGTTTAAAACTGCAGCCACTATAGGCCCTTTCCGACTGCAGGAACCTTTTGCAGTTCCTATAACCTTTTCAGGAACCAGGCCGTCTTTTCGCGCATTCCGACATATAGGAACTAGGGCTAAAGACCCTCAGTTCCTATAACCATTTTAGCTCCTGCTCCGAGACAGGGTCTTTTCGTAGTTTAATCGGAGCCCTCATGACGTAGGTGTTTGGTGACTGGTAGCTCCGCCCCTTCTAAATTTCCACTTCCTATGTCCCCACTATATTAAAAAAAAAAACACCTACAGACGACAACAACAGAGCATGCAATAAATGGACCGACGAGGAGGTCAAAGCTCTTCTGACCGTCTACCACAGAGGATATTCAGAGAGGTTCTGAAGGTTCACAGCGGAATATAAAACTATTCGTGCTGATCAGTTCTCAGTTAGAGAACGTAGAGGTTTATCATAACGCGACGCAGCGCATGTAGAAAACTCACACAAGACCACAACAACTGGAGTGGGACAAACTGAAAAACCAGAAAATTCTACACCTCGGACCACCGACCTGCCAACATCCCCGTCGAGCAGAGCGTGAACACGACAATCTCTCCGTTGTCCAGGTTGGCGGTGTTGTTTTGTGTTCTCTTTGAATTTCGCGGGTTAGCATCATCACTAACACTGGCACACCACAGGGGTGTGTCCTCAGCCCCATCACCCTGTTCACCCATGACTGCGTGGCCTCCCACCAGGACAACACCATCCTGAAGTTTGCAGACAACACCTCTGTGATAGGACGCATCACTCAACAACCTCACCCTCAACAAGACCAAGGAGAGGATTAGGGATGAACCGATAATGCCGATATATCGTGCATCCCTAGAGATGATAATGGACATGAGTCCAATACCACACAGAGGGTGAAGAGAGCTGAGCAGTGGCTGTACTTAATGAGGAGGCTGAGGAAGTCCGGCATGTCAACAAAAATCCTCAGAAACTTCTACAGCTGCGTGGTTGAGTCCATCCTGACCAGCTGCATCATCGTGTGGTACGGCAGCTCTACTGTCCTGGACCGCAAACGCCTGCAGAGCGCGATGAAAACTGCGTCCAAGATCACCAGGACTCCGCTGCCCTCTCTGCAGAGCATCTACCAGCACAGAGTCCATCATCAAAGACCCCACCCACCCCCAACATGGACTGTTGACTCTCCTCCCCTCAGGCAGGAGATCCAGGAGAAATGCAGGACAACCAGACTCAGAAACTCTTCCTTTCCCTCGGCCATCAGACTCCTTAACAGCCGACAGGAGTCTGTAACAACGGTCTGGGTCTGCACACGGACTTTATATTGTCAACCACAGTAGCTGCAGTATTGTTCACTGTTTATGTGTCTTGTTACTTATAATAGATATTGCACATGCATCATACTGTCTACCTCATGACAGCTTTTTTTTTTACACAGCTAATCATTTGTCGAATTTGGCACAACAGTTTATGTAGCACACTGCACATTTATGTATATAGATTATGTACTCAGGTTTTCTTATCTTAATCTTCTATCCAGCTTTCTTAAGTTGTTTTTCTTCTATTTTATAATCCTTAAGGCATTCAGTGCAGACGACAAAGTAAGAATTTCATTGTTCTGGGAAACTTGTTTCCTTACTGGGCAATGACAATAAACACTTCGAATCTTGAATCTTGCCATTATTGGAGCCTCTTGTGCTTTACCATCAGCCAATAAGTATGAGAAAACTGCTGAAGTGGATCCTGAGAGTGGAAGAAATACTCAGTAC
This sequence comes from Rhadinocentrus ornatus, assembly GCA_037177495.1. NCBI lineage: Eukaryota > Metazoa > Chordata > Actinopteri > Atheriniformes > Melanotaeniidae > Rhadinocentrus > Rhadinocentrus ornatus. The sequence continues at coordinate 25,844,972 of JBAMHW010000022.1, read as the reverse complement.
CCACACTTGACCTGTGGTTCGGGGAACAGGCAACCACGCTGCATCTGGAAAGACTGAGGTGTTATAATGAAGACATACGGAAGCGTGGAGCTGTCACCCAAATAAATAAAAAAAAAAACTGGGACTTTATCACGTTATAGCATGTTTTATTGTAAAAACGTGAAACTTATCACGTTATAATGTGATAAGTTTATACTAGAGCATGAATGAAAGTAGCCTGTACTGTATGCAGATGTTGCTACTTCCATATTGGAGCAAAATACATTTCATGGAAAATATTATCAAGCAGAAACATTTCAGTTCTTTTTGTAAACGATCAATTTTGCTATTCTGCTTTATTGTTGTACAGAGATGTGGGACAGTTATGAGCAACACGGTGTCTCACCTGCCTGTGTACAGTGAGACGGTGTGTACGTGTGTCTGAGTTGCTGCTTTTAGCTAATAACATGAACCAGTGATTACTGGTTACTGATTACCAGTGATGGCTGTCTTCCGAAAATAAGAATGAAAATGATAAAGGTCATATGCCGCTGGGACTGTGAGAAATAAGTTGCCGACACAAAGACCTACCGACCTGTCTGCTTTAAGGGTGCAACGTCATAAATATCACAGTGTCGTCCAAGCATCACCAAATCTCTCCAATGAAGTACAACTTAATTCCATTTGGTAAATTAGGTATAAACTCAACTTTAGGGGAGCAACTCATTGACGTCACCTCCGTGGAGGATGAGTGTTGTAATACCCACTTTTCCCGGTGAGAGGTTCCACACTTTTCCTGCATTTCTTTAACTTATCCAGGGTTTTTAATTTGTAAATATGTTTAATAAGTTATTGTCCATTTCACCAACAGAAAAAAAAATAGAATAAAATAAAAATAAAAAACATACATCCCTTCCCCATTCACATAAGTTATATCATTGAAGAAACTTCAACGTTGGTTCGGAGGGAAGTTCGTTTGGGATGGGTGGTGGTTTGGTAGATGGTGCCCTGGTTCCCGAGGTGTGCGGATGGAACATCGGGGTGGGTGCTGGCCCATGCCGGATTGCTGTGATTGTGGTCTCAATAAACCAAACAGTTTATAAACAGCAATGTTTTCTCCCAGTAATTGTTGGCAACGTTAACTCCTAAATATATCACAGAGACATCCCTAATTTTTACATCTCATTAACGTTATCTGCAGCTGCTGCTTTCTACTCAGCTTTGTCATGAAGAGGAAAAACTTTGTTTGGGCCACTTTCCACAGCTATAAAGTGTGACTGTCCATTGACCAGGTAGTTGTAAATGTCAAGGTAAGGTAGATCAGGTAGCAATATCTCCGTCAGTTGGATGTTTTTCTTTTTTATTTAACCTGGAATTTGGAAAATCCTTTTGCGCACCAACAAGTGCACATTTTTTCTTTCGAAATATCGTTGTCTGATCCCATAAGTGCTGAGCTGGTTTGAGTCCGTTATTAGTTATTAGTCACTATAGTGGGAGCGGTCAAGTATAAGAGCACAGCTACTCCGACCCTACTGTACGCAGACAATTTGTGTATAAATCCAGCTTGAGGTTTATTCAGGTCTGCTAGACCACAGAAAGCTTCAGAAAGTCATTTTATCATGAATAATTTTTAATTAAAAGAAAAATTTGCATCACAATTTCTCTCTAGGAATAAAAAAAGTATTTTTCATTTTGATTTCAAACCCACCTGATCTCTTTGGTCTTCTGACACTTTGTACAAAGTTGACAATCTGGTTTTATGTATTTTAATGAGTTTTTTTATTTATTAAATTTGCTTATATGTATTAACTGTGAATTTTTTCTCAATTCAGCTTTGGTCCAGTGTGACTGTTTTTATAAATAAAGCTTAATTGCACTTCTCCGAGCAGGAACACAGCAGGTCAACATTAAGACACCCAAGTTCGTCCAGCTGTGGAGACCAACATGTGTCCATTCGTAAGGATAGAGACGGAGGGAGGAGCTTCCTGTAGTTTTGCCATTCAATACAAAAAAAAGAAAAAAAAGAAAAAGAAAAAAAAAAGAAGAGTGGCTCAGCAGGCTGTACAGGTACACCATTTAATAGTTATTTTAGACATTTTATATACATTTCAACAGCTGCATTCTGCTAATGTGTTAGTCTTGAAAATCTGCTGTTCAAAGTTTAGAAACCCCCCCCCCCCCAAAAAAAAACAACAAAAAACAAAAAAAAACAACTTGCAAACTTATCAGAATTTAATTTTTCCTTAATTGTTTGTTTTTTGGAAGACTAGAAAAAATACTTTTTATGTAGTAATCATGCAATACACAAACAGAAGAATTGAGTAACAAAGTTGAAAACTAAACAGGAACCCGACAAAAAAAACCCAACAAAATAAATAAAGTGGAAAAGAACACTTCCTGCTTAACAAAGAGGAGCCAAACGGAGCAGAAGACTCCACCTGGACCTGTGCTGGCTTCAGGTACCACTCACCAATCACAGCCAACCGTTGAGTCAACACTAAATTATTCTTAAATAAGCTTTTTCTTGTGTCTACATGGCAACTTTTAACAGGAGTTTGAAAGAATTAATGAAAAAATGTATCGATTTCTTCATAATTTGGATCCAGATGTGTTACAAAACCAGATTATTACCAGGTAGGGATGTTTACTTCCTGTCATTTCTGTCCTAGTTTATTCTATCAAGCTGTGAGAAAGCCTTCAGATCCAGACCATTTCTCCTCTCCTACTGCCTCCTCGGTGTAGAAACTTCAGGTCAGAACTTTGTTTGTGTCTGAACTGTTTTAAAATAAATTAAAACTTAAATTCTCATCCTCCAGGTCTCCCCAGCCACGAAGACTTTTGATTTTTCCGTTCTGCTCTAATCAGACGGCGATGAGTTTCAGGTTTGGTTCTGAGACGGGCTGCAGGAACAGAACCCATGCGCAGCAAAAATAAACAGAGCAGTTTGTAAAAAAGTTTTAGAAAAAATTGATTTATTCCACACAAATGAGAAGTGCAGATAACACGTGTAAACTAAGGGTTCTGATTGGCCCGTCCTGGGCCGGGCTGAAGACTAGAACATGTCCACTGTTCTCATTTGGACAAACATCTGACATCTAAACCTCTGTGGCTCTTCAGGAAGTTTCTAAAAACCTAATCAGCTCCAGCTGATTTTTTTTCTTTTAAAAAATGTACAAATGTTAAAAAGAAAGATTTTTTTCCTGACGTGTTAATAAAGATTATTAAAACAAGAAGCCTCAAACAGCAGAACCACAAAGAGTTCAGGCATCAGATGTCCAGTCCAATCCAGACAGACGTTTAAAGGAAAAATCCCCCTCAGAAGTTCAGATCTGCTCAGGACTAAACAGTCTCAGGCAAAGCCACTTCCTCTTCTCTCAGATGCTTCACAGCAGAACTCGGGGTTCAGTTCAGTCCCACAGTCCTGGTTCTGATCTGATGGTGGAACAGAATTCTGGTTCAGCTTCATTAGTTCACATATTAACGAGAGCCGATTCATGGTGCATGATGGGAAAACTTCAACAAGGACTGACCTAGATTTGGGCAGAACCAATCAGAGCTGAAGTCCACCACACTGACCCGTAGAAGGGAACGGGTCCTGGTGATCCCAGGACGGGCCAATAAGATGTTTGTTTGCTTTCATATATAGGACTTTCATAAACCAGGTTTAAAAACTGGATCAGCACTGATTTACATGAACAAATCTGTCAGAACAAAACAGAGAGGTCTAAAACTGGTTCTGACTGGATCTATTCTGAGAGCTGTACTGAGAAGAAATCCATGCTTCAATCAGCGCCTCATCATCCGTTCGTCTCTTTCTAAACCCTAAATTTCGGAAAACTGACGTTAAATTCACAATGTCGTCTCCAAACAGACGAGAGAGAAAATCTGACTCCTTATTTCTGATGTGGCGAATCGACAACTACCAACGAACCAAACTCAACTTAGGACCAAGACAGCGGCAACATTTTGGAGCTGAACAAGAAGCCCTAAAAAAATCTCAGAGGTGTTGAGACAAATCCAGAAAACCAGGCCCACTGCTAAGGACAGCCTGCAGCGTTTGTAGCGGTGAGGACATTAAACTTCAGCTCTGTTAACAACATGTCCACAGGTCCTCAGCAGAGTCCCAGAGGCTGATGAGCTCCTCAGAGAAGAGTGGAAGAAGCCAGGTCACAGAGCTAAACCTGAGTTTGTCTGAAGTTGGTGAAACACCAAGAGAAAGATGTTGTTTTGTTTTTCTTTTGGTTTTTCTGCATCAATATGGCCAACATCGGACATTAGGTTTTTATTATTCCAGCTGAATAAACTCAAAGCTTTACGGTGCAGACTGAAGATTAAAGCAACCAACTATAAAACCTGGATGTAGAATTTCTGGTGGTTTTGGTTCTCCAGAAATTCAAGATGGAGTCACGTTCTGTGTCTCTCCAGCAGTGTTTATCTTCCTGGGTGTACGGCCACTTCAACACTGAGATGGAACGTCAGACGGTGAAAAACAGGACGAAGACGCAGCTCTGACAGGCGGGAGCGACTATAGGGTTAGCTGATCTTTACTGGGTGGAAGATCTCCACAAGAAGTCAGAACGAATCATTACCTTTCAAAACAGAACGTCTCTGGGATGTCTCTGGAACACCTCCAAAATGTCCCCGGATGTCTCCAGAGCATCTCTGGAATCTCTCCAAAATGTCTCCAAACATTTCAAGGATGTCTCTGAAATGTCACTGAACGTCTCCAGGATTTCTCCGGAACATCTCTGGAACGTCTCTGGAATGTTTCTAGGATGTCCAGGGACTGTGGTTCAGTCCCATTTTGGTTGCTCCCTGTGAGTTCTGACCTTACGTAGATCCTTATTTTATGTTCTATGATTGAGACACAGTTCTGGACCAGAAATCTGAGGCCTGGTAGAACAGAACATGTGAGCAGGTGATGGTTCTGCCTGTAGACCGTGTTTGAAACCTCTTCTAACACGAAGATGATGAATATTCATTGACGTGACACAGAGGAGCTGATATCTTCCAGCTGTCCGACAAAAGAAGATTCAGTCTGGTCTCTGTTTATCGCTAAGATGCTGCTGTCAGTCTCCAAACCTGCGTGACGTGTTCTGTCAGAAGAAAACAAACCGACCAAGTTCTCCTCACTGAAATCCAGCACATGAAACGGTAGCTGTGGCGAGTTTGAGCTGATGTGTTTAATGACCTCCTGCAGGGTCATTAACCGCAATAATGAACACCAACTAAATATGTTAGTAGCTTTACTGAGCAGAGTATGAAACAGACTTAAAGGTTTGTAGGTGATGGATAATTCCCTGGAGGAAACATCTCTTCCTGTCAGAGCAGGCCACTTTCTTGGCTTCTTTTAAACGTATTTAATTTAAAATTAGACATCTGTTTCCAGTTTGACATGCGAAAACAAATTTGGAAATCTGCATCTCTTCGTCTTTTACACCAGAGACTTTGTGGTGCGTTCAGGTTCACGCTTTTAACTTGACCAGACCAAATGTTTCATGTTTACTTCTTTTTGTTAAATAAAAATAAGCTTTTTTTCTTGTTCTGTCACTCTTTCAGCTAACTCACATCAAATCAGAAATTTAGACCACATTGTTTTTACAGACAATAGAGTTCTAAAAAGAGCTGGTACCAGGACCGGTACAAATGTGAAGAGTACCAACCTGTAATAATAAATTATCATATATATATTGTGTCTATAAATACAAAGATATGATATTTCAGCCTTAACTCTGACGGATTTAAGTGTCTGAGTTAAAGTTTTCCAGGTTTTAAAAATTCAGGGGAAAAATAAAACCACTATCAACCCAACAAGCTGATGAGGATCAAGAAAAAAGATGTGACTCCAGGTTTAAACCTAGCAGCTAAACTTTGAGCTGATTTTAGGGGGATTTTTCCTTTACGTTGCTTTATTTCTCTGGTGTAGACCAGGAGACATCCATGTAGTTACAGCGTGATCAGATCTAGGGTCAGATGTGAATCTGAAGGATGTTTCTGCAGCTGAAAGCCTCCGTCTCTTCAGCAGGAGGAAAACCTTACCGCTCCATCTTCTAACCATCTGTGCACGTTGGCATGCGAGTGTTTGTGTGTTTTCAGTCTTCAGATGGAGATTCAGTCTCACATTAATTTATACGTTCTGTGTTCAGAAATCTGAACAGACCTGAATCCTGGTTGGGATCAGATCAGCCTGTTCTCTGTCAGTCACCCTGCATCCTCCTTCTTGTCTACACGTAGACCCGAGCGAGGGCATCGGCTCCAGCAGAGGCGATGTAGGCCTTGGAGGGGTGGAAGGTCACGTCATAGATGGCCTCTTCGCTCTTCTTGCGGTGAGCTGTAATCTCCTGTATGCAGGTTTTACTGTCCAAGTTCCACAGACGTAGAGAGCAGTCGTGACCTGAGACCAAGAAAACCCACCATCACCCGCAGGCTGAGGCCACATTCATCTAAAATGCTACAAAATCTGCTGATTGTATCTGACTATCATTAAATCAGGTAATACTAATGATGATTATAATAATAATAATTATAATGACTAAAATAAAATAAGTTAGCACCTTTTACAGATACAGAATCACAAATTGCTTCACAGAAGAACACAAATAAAATACATAAAAACCATTTAGAATAGATTTGAAAATGGGTTAAAAACAGAAAAAAACACTATAAAACAATGAAAAGCCATCATTTAATTATAAACCTGTTGATTAAACCAAGCCTTTAACAGCTTTTAAACCTCATCTAATGTGCCTAGCCAGTGAAGGGAAAGAGAAAGAACATTCCTAGATCACCTCGCATCTGGAAATGGATTTTTAAGACCACCAGTAACATCTGGCCTTTTGACCTCTCTAATGCTCCAAAAGTTTTAAAACTTCATCAAACTTTACTGGTAACCAGTGAAGGGAGGCTAAAAAAGGCTGATAAAGGCCTGTTTGTGTGTTCCAGTTACAAGCCTTGCAGAGAGTTCTGGATGACTTGAATACAGTTAAGTTCAAACTGTATTCAAGTCGGCCAAATCAGTTGAGTGAAGCCCAGAGGCAGGAGTACACCCACAGTCCAGGTATTAGCACCTCAGTTAAAGCTTAACACAGATCTTCCAGCAGTCTCTGACCCGGAGCCCAGCCAGGAAAAGCCAGAAGCAGTCTCCAGCCCAGAGTCCAGTCATCCACAGCCATTACCAGTCCCCAACCCAGAGCCAAACCTCCAGCACTCGGCAGCAGACTCCAGCCAGCCACAACCAACACCAGCATTAAGACCAGTGCTCAACCAGCCGCTGCTGGCAAAACAAAGGAAGGAAACCTGAGATCCTGTGGCCCAAATCCTGCCAGAGGTTAGAAAGGAAGATCATTGATTCAGACCTTGTCTTTCTACTAGAACAACAGAAGAGACCCGTTGAGAGGAAACCGGAGAACATGGTTTCATCATCTACATCTATGGTGCTGAGAGATATGGGATAATGGGCAAACTGCAGATACAGCAGCAAGACCCTCTTAACCAGTTGAAGACCAGGAGGCAACAGGAAATTGACAGATTGGTGAAAACAAGAATACAATTGAGAAAGCAGTGGAGTAAGGCTGGAATAAAGCAGAAACTAATAAAATTGTGAAGATCAAAGCAACTCTATAAGACGAAGGAACCGACAAAGACCCTCTTCTACAGCAATTCCTACAGAAAGACCTACTCTGATAATCGGAGGCATGAACCAGTCACCATCCTGAAGGACATACCATCAATTCATGCACCTGAACACCAAATGGACATAAGTCTTCCCAGCTGGAGCGAAGTGGAGAAGACTGAAGAAGGCGAGATCAGCATCTGCACCTGGGCCCAATTGTATCCCGTATAGGCTGTGTAAGAACCCCTCCGGAGTCCGTAAATACCTTTTGAAGCTGATAAAGGTCGCCGGGCAGAAGGGAGGGATATCAAAAGCATGGCGAAGAACAGGAGGAATCCTTATTCCCAAAGAAAAGGACTCATCCATCAGCCACTTTCGCCAGATCAGCCACAGCTGTGCTGCAGGCTAAATCTGTCACTGTGACATGGTGGGCTGAAGAGGCTTTGGCCTTGGAACTGTAACACTACTCTGGCAAAAGGCATCTGCAACTGAACATCAAACCATTGTAGTAGATAAGGTGCACTGACAGAAAGAAGCAGCCAGACACTCCAGGGCCATTGCACAAGCCAGACAGAGCCGCTGAATGACGGGGGAAGGTGTCGAGAAGAGGAAACTCACGTGGAGTGAACTATGGGGCATGGAATCTAACAGGATGACCTTTAACGTCCGAGCTACTTATGATGTGCTGCTTTCTCCCGCAAATCTGCCGCTATGGCTTGAAAAAGACCCATCTTGCCCCCTGTGCCCAAGCTCTGCAACACTCAAGCACATCTTGGTTGGCTGTAGGACCCGCCTCATTCAAGGCACATAAGCTTAAATGCAAGAGGGTATCCACCAATGTCTAACCTCTCAACAACCATGTGCACCAACATCCACCATTGTTTGTTCAGGAGGAGGAGAAGCCAAGCGATAGCCCCCCAGACCCTGATCTGACCCCACTGAACATAGCCAGGGACTGGCAGATGCAAGTTGACCTACAACAAAGAGTGGAAGAAGCTGCCCTATCCCAACATAGCAGCTGAAGCAGAGGACAGAGGCTGGGAGATAAGGGTGTGCCCGGTGGAGGTGGGGTGTAGGAGCTTTGAAGCTAGCACAACAGCTTCTTCGGGAGGTCGGAGTCAGGGGACAGGCTCACAGACAAGCCATCAAAGAACTGGCCAGTACTGCTGAGAAGATGAGCCACTGGTTGTGGCCAAAGCAGAGCGACACTGTCTGGGCTGCTAAGGCAAACAACTAACTGCAGGACACACACCCAGGCTTGATCAACCTGTAGTTGAGCGTATTGTAAGGCAACCATTAAGATTTCTGGTTTCCCTCAATTTAGTTTTAAGTGACTATATACTACCTAACCCAGGAGTCTGCAACCTTCCCTCAGACTAGCTAAATTAAAGTTGCTTAGAGCAAATGTTACAACTTAGAATTTTTATAAAAATACCAACTACAGGAGTTGGTTGTCATTTTTTGGGGAAAAAAACAACACGTTTTAATTTCTACTTTTTGGTTTTAAAATAAAGAAAAACATAAAACTTGTGCAAAAAAGGATAGACAGACTTTCTTCTATGGGATGTATATATTTGTGGAAAATTATGTTTAAAAAAAAGTCTATAGTTTCCAACCTAATGACGAGTAAAATACATAAAAAATATTACTGCTACTTTTAGTGTCATTTTGTTGTGGAAATTAAATGCAATTATTCCATTAATAAAAAAAAAGAGAAATTGCTAAAACCCTGCATTTGGTATTAAATCTACATTTAGAAACATTTTGTTCTGTAGCATTTTTAGTCACGTATTAAGAGCCATTGTGGAAGGTCCAGAGAGCCACTTGTGGCTCGGGAGCCGCAGTTTGCGGACCACTCTGACCTAACCACTGGTTTACGTCGGACCAGCAGTTTAACGTTTGTAGGTCATTACAGACTTTTTTTGTCGTTTCGGGTAATTTTTCTCTGAATTTTTGGCCAATATTTTGGTTGTGTTGCCCCATTTAGGATTATGCTTTGTATTTTTTTCATTTCTCTTGAAGAACTAATTATATTTTTGTTACAGATAAACAGGACACCTGGGAATAAGTCACTACCCTTTCAAGTCATTAGCAGAAAAACAAGAGTCCCCTACAGAAAACTGCTTTAAAAACATGATAAATTTTTTCCCACTTTTTGTCCCTAAATTGACTTTACTCCTAATTAAAAATCCCAAATATATAAATATGTAATTATTGAGATCATTTTAACCATTTATATGCCAGTTTGATCACATGATGCCCCTGATTTCTTGAAAAGTTATTTTCCATATAATATGGGTATTTTTAAAACAATTGTCAGGGAATTTAAGGTTGCTTTAGAAGAAAAAACAGTAAAAAACAGTAAACAAGTATTAATCTTAATGTTTTCATAGGGAGAGGACCTTTTGTCCTCTAATGAACTGAAAGGAAATTGAGAACTGAGTGACTGAAATTGAGTAATAAAAGCACTAAAACTTCAGTCAGAGGTTTGAGAAACACTGAAGGCTCAACCACATCAATAAGAGATTGAACATAATAAAGATCCAACATCAGGATAAGTGAGAAGTAAAGACATCAGTGAACCACCAGGGTCTGGTTTCATGTTCGGATATCTAAACATAATCATCATTTAAACTTCTGACGATAAACTTACTGCCAGATGTTAGGTAGATGCCGTTAGGATCCACGGCCAGACTGGTCACAGCGTCCAGGTGAGCCACCATGGCATGGATCACTTTACCTGCAGCAGGTACAAAACAGACAAAATGCTTCAGAAAAGCTGAAGAAGTCAACTTTCTGTCAGGATCGTTCAGATTTCTGAGGGTTGGATGTTATGGAGGAGTCCAACCAGAGGAAGAAAACAGCCAACTCTCTCTTGAACATCTTCCTCACGGTTCTGCACCCACAAATATCCAAAAAGACAGAGAGATGGACAACGGCAAAGTTTGCATTCTCAAACTTTTCTAAAAACCCAAAACTCGGCTTATCTCGTCTCATTTAGGACTGCCATGTCTCCGGTGGAGGAAGACATAAAGGAGCAGCTGCATACTGACCTGACTTGTTATCGAAGAATTTAATATGCCGATCTTCATGAGCGGTGACGGTGACAGGCAGCGTGGGATGACTCACCACTTTATTGATATGATTCAAACCCGGGAGGGCTGAGGGAGGAAGAGGAGAAGACTGAGCAAATCATCTTCTGTTTGTAAAACCCACTCGTAGACAAAGGTTGTTTCATAAAGTTCTCACAGCTGTCTCCTTGTCCCTTCAGCACCAACACGATCTGGGACGTCTCCAGGTCATAAACCACCACGTCTCCACCATTGAAAGACACCACCATATGGGCGGGGTCACAACCGTTAAAGTCCACTGACGTAGGGATCCCATGATCTGCAGATGGAAACAAATCTTCACTTAATGTCTACACCAGTAAACTGGTCCAGCACCAACCCTGTACCAGGTATGTCACAATTACCTGATTTCACAATTAATCACAGCATTATACATCAAGATTAATTAATCATAAAAAAAAAAACCATCATGACTTCCATGTGGGACCAAGTTTGAACCAGGAAAGAAAAAGTTAAAATGATTGTGTTGCTTTGTTTTTCTTTGCTTTCATGGAAAAATGCAGCAGAAAAAGAGATATTTCCTCCAAACTAACATATTAAATCATCCTGGTGGGATGTCTTTGTTTCTAAAATAAATGAGCCAGGTGTGATTGTGGAGGATATGTCAGCCTGTAAAGCAGGACATAAAAAAGGGAATCCATCCAATATGTTTTACCACCTGCAGGAAAACCAGCAGCTTTGTAGCACAAAGTAAAGGGAAATGTTCAGTAACTGGGTTAAATTATGCCAATGTTTAACGTAACATTAAATGGGGTTTTTTCTATTGGCTCTATTGACTCTCTGTATCGCGTACCGAGTACCCGCGCTCTGGACCGCGCTCTGGATCGCGTACCGAGTACCCGCGCTCTGGATCGCGTACAGAGTACCCGCGCTCTGGATCGCGTACAGAGTACCCGCGCTCTGGACCGAGTACCCGCGCTCTAGATCGCGTACCTGCACTTGGGATTGTGTGTCTCTTCCAGCGACAAACAGACACAAATGTCAGACATGATTTATTTGTAGTCAGTGAGCAGGCCAGCCCCTATCAGCACTGATACAAGTATTGATAAGTCCAGTGGCAGATGATTCCGATGCTTTGGAAAAGCTATTTTCAGCGCAATGTGACGGGTTAATACACTAAAAGTTACATTACACAGATGGAAAACCTGAAAGTCTTTTTAGACGGATGGTTTGGGTCAAACAGGAGGACCTGCAGCGGCCTGTCTCTCTCACCTTTTTTTGTGTTGAAAGTGCTGATGCAGGGGTCTTTTTCCACAGGGTTCCACAGTTTCACTGTTCCATCAGCTGAGCAAGACAGGAGGCGGTTCTTGATGCCGCTGTAAGCCAATCCCCACACGGCGTCTGTATGCCCCGCCCACGAACCTGCCAGGACGCTGGAATCTGATCAAATAGGAGAGGAAGAGAGGAGGGGTTCATAGTTATCATAGAAAAAAAAGATTTTTCTCCTTTTCATTCATTTAAACATGCTCATCTAAAAATGATCTCTGACAACATGTCAGAATACACTCTGCTTCATCACCCTCCCTGCTGACTTCTACTCATTAAACATTAATTAATAATATCTTTGATCCTATGATTTCTTCCTGGAGGCGACTCCAGACTGCTTCCAGCTGTAAGAGCAGATCTGGGATTGAACTGGATGGGGTGGAGAAAATCTGGAGCCTGTTTCCTGCTGTAGATGTGTTATAAACTTCCTACTTTAGTAGAAGTCTAATGTTTAAAATAAAAAAAAATAAAAAACTTCCCAAAATGAAAACATCATTTCCAAAAGTGAGAACGTTTGTTGACAACCTAATAGTTTCCAAAAGACATATTTTAACCTCTTAAGCCCATACACCCCCAGGAGAGGGGTAACATCCGGTTTCACAGGGTGTAACATTAGGCCTGATATGTACATATAAATGTATGGTATCCACTGAAAGCTAGAATCTCAGCTAAAAGCTCATTAAAACCATTTCTATCACCACAAAACAGTTAAAATGAATTCCCAAAAGAAACCTCCACTACAGAAGATAAGCTGTAGGTGATTTTAAAGACAGTGGGACAGAGTTGTGTGTCCCAGATTCCTCATTAGATGACGAGGACCTCACTGAAAACCACCTAGCTACAGTATCTCTTGACTAAATCATCTGAAACTTTGCTGTTTCACTTCAGCTACATGAATCTCTGCACAGATATTGTTCACATGTTGATTCATGCTGTTCTGGATAAAACCCTTGGGGCTCAAGAATCTTTTTAAAGAAAAGCCCTGAACTGTGGGGACATAGTTAAAGTTTAACATATTTTATCAGTGTGGGAGTCATTTTCCCTGAAAATGTTGCCTTTCTCTTTGCTCCAACAAGAAATGTGAGTACCGTAGGTGTCATAGGGGTCAACGTTGGAGCTGGGGATGTTCCACCACTGGATCGTCGAGTCAATGCCGCCACTGAAACACTGTTCACCACTGGAGGTCATCGCTAGCGACAACACGGGACCACTGAGAAGAGGGGACACATCGTCATGAAGACCATCAACCATCAGCAGCTGTTCAACACATCTAGAAGGGTCTCAACCAAGTAGGTGATCTTTATGGTCAAACCCTGAAACCCACTCAGTCCCACCTCAGGCTGAACTTCACCAGAATATAAAGTGTAGCATGGTGTGCTGCCAGAGTTCAGATACATACTCATGACCCCTGAATGTGTAGATGGGTTCCACGTCGAATGAGGCACTTCTGAAAGAAAGCAGGAAGAAAACATTCAGGTTATTCATCATCATCATCACCCTCAAACTGCTTCTTCATCATATGTCCCACTGTCTGGATCTAGTCATCTCTAAAGGTCTGAATATTTCCAAGGTTGTGGTGATGGACGTTGCTCTGTCTGACCATTCCTGTGTTTTCTTTCTTTCTTTTCTTTCTTTTTGTCAACAAAAAAGCCCAAACAGAAGAAACGGTACATTGGTGAAAATACCACTGAAATGTTTCTACAAGCTTTCTCTCCATCACCCCCTCCATTGGCTTTCAGTTGATGATCTTGTGGATCATTTCAATGGTAAAGTTACAGCATTATTGATGTAATTGCTCCCACCAAGGTGAAAGTGATTGCTGTGAAAAAGAGAACTCCATGGAAAAATGCCACGCTGGTAAGAGCTGAAAAACCAGAATGTGGAAAAGCTGAACGCAGGTGGTGGAAAACAAAGCTTGAGGGTTCACTATGAGACCTATAAAGAGAGACTGAGGATTTATAATCTGGAGCTGAGAAATGCAAGACCATCTTTCTTTTCTAACATCATTTCTAAGAACAGCAATAACGCTCGTGCCTTGTTTGTTACTGTTGACAGGTTAACTAGTCCTCCTGGGTCTGTAACCCCAGAACTTCTATCCAACCGGGGCTGGAATGAGTTTGCTTCTTTCTTTTCTGACAAAATTCAGAAGACAGGCAGTGGTTCCATGCCAAGGGCAGGACATATGTCCCTGTGTCCACTCAGAGACATGAACACCATGACACACCTTTCTCCAGTCAGTCCTAAAACTCCCGATAAGATCTTTGGCCATTTGAAAAACACCACTTGCTGTCTTGACGCCCTGCCAACCAGGTTTTTTTTTTAAGAATGTTCAGGATGCATGGCCTTTGATATTATACAGACACGTCACTGCTTTCAAGTGTCTTCCCTCAGACCAGGAGTCTGCAACCTTTACAATTCAAAGAGCCATTTTCTCCTCAGACTAGCTAAATTAAACTTGTTTAGAGCTGCAAATGTTACCAGACCTATTAAAAAAAAGACAACTATAGAACATTTGTTGTAATTTTTCGGGGGAAAAACAAACACATTTTAATTTCTATTTTTTGGGTTTTAAAATGAAGAAAAACATAAAACTTATGCAAAAAAGGATAGACAGACTTTCTTCTATGGGATGTAGATATTTGTGGAAAATAATGCTTAAAAAAAAGTCCCTAGTTTCCAACCTAATGACAAGTAAAATACATTATAAAATATTACTGCTACTTTTAGTGTCATTATGTTGTGGAAATTCAAAGCAATTATTCCATGAATAAAACTGAAAAATTGCTAAAAACCTGCATTTGGTATTTAGAAATACAAGTAAATTCTGTAGCATTTCAGTCATTTATAAAAAGCCATTGTGGAAGGTCTAGAGAGCCACTTGTGGCTCCGGAGCCGCAGGTTGCAATCCTCTGCCTTAGACCCTAAAAACAGCCGTCATCAAGCCCCTACTGAAAAAGCAAAAATTAGACTTGTCACTCATGAACAGCTACATGCCGATATCAAACATTCCCTTTTAGTAGACAGATTATAGAAAAAGCTGCACAACTTCATGACACTAAACTGTTCTGATGTCTACTTTTCTGGTTTCTGGCCACACCACAGCACTGACACTGCTCTAGTTGAGGTCATTAGTGACATCCGCCTGAGCACATATAGCAGAAACATTTCGGTCCTGGTGCTGCTAGATCTCAGTGCATTTGACACGGTCGACCAGAACATCTTACTAGACAGACTGAAAAAACTGGGTTGGACCTTCTGGCACTGTAATTAATTGGGTTGAGTCCTAGACAGGGACTACTTTCTATAGACAAATTTAAAGCTAAGCGAACTAAAATAACCTGTGGAGTTCCCCAACGCTCCATCCTGAGGCCACTGCTGTTCAACATCTACATGTTGCCATTATCTTAAATTATGAAAAAAAACTAAATATGTTACCAAACTTATGCTGATGACACACAAATCTATATAACCATCTCACCAGGAGACTACAGTCCGATCCAAACTCTAATCAACTGCATCGATCAAATTAAACATTAGATGTGCCAGAACTTCCTTTAGTTAAATGAAGATAAAACTGAAATAATAGTTTTTGAAGCCAAGGAAATCTGGGACTAGTCCTGGACTCAGACCTAAATTTTAGCAGTTATATTAATACAGTTGTGAAGTCAGCCTGTAATCACTTAAAGAACATTTTGAGGAATAAAGGACTGATGATTCAGCAGGATTTAGAAAAACTTGTCCATGACTGGACTACTCTAATGCTGTCCTCACAGGCCTCCCTTAAAAGTCCGTCAGACAGCTGCTGTTGCTCCAGTCCTCACTAAGACCAAGAAAGTAGACCCTAGAACTCCAGTCGTCAGATCTTTAAACTGGCTTCCTGTGTGTCAAAGAATTTACTTCAAAATCCTACTGTTTACAAAGACCTGAATAGTTTAGGACCAAAATACATTCAGGATCTTCTGGTTCGTTATGGACCAGATCCCTCAGGTAATCAGGGTCAGGTCTACTTTTTGTTCCGAGAGTCAGAACTAAACATGGAGAGGCAGCGTTCAGCTTTTATGCTCCTCAGGGTTAGGGTTATGTGGAACAAACTCCCAGTAAAACTGCAGGTCTGCTGACCCAGCAGTCACACTGGAACTTCATTTCTTGCATTTGATCTATTTAGCTCTGTTTTTATTTATTTTATTTCTGTTTAAAATGTGTTTTTAATGCCCTTGTTACTGCTTCCTGCACCCAGCTGTAATGCTTTTGCTTTATGTAAAGCACTTTGAATTGTCTTGTACATGAAATGTGCTGTAGAAATAAACTGGCCTTGCCTTTCATGTTCTGATATGTTGTATTGTAACAGAAACTCTGCCGACCTTTCCAGGGATTACATGTAGGTAAATGTTTGAGGTTTGGCTGAAGAGCAAAATGCTGCGATAAGGAGAAAGATGCTAAACTGGAGGATCTTTCCGGATTGAGAGGATTTTCTTCTGAAGCACCATCTTTATTCCTCTAAAACTTTCCCAGTCAGTTTGTAAACCTGCATTGCTGAATATTATTCCTCTATTGGTTAAAACTAGTTCTAAACAGGACCGCCCTTTAAGATGTAGACAAGGATTTCCCTCCTCAGAAAACTGGAGCCCACATCAGAATTAAAATAGCAGACAATCCTTTAATGTTCAGAGGGAACTGTGAGAATCAGACCTTGTAGTGGAACTAATGTGAAGAAACTCCCACTGATGGAGACCTGGATAAAGAAAATAAGTGACCAGGTCAAGAGATACAAGATTTTGGACTCATTAGTCCAGATTAGAGATGTTTGGCTGCAGTTAGTGGATCTTTGTTAGTAAGTAAGTAAGTAAGTAAATCTTCATTTAAATAGCACCTTTCAAGATTAAAATCACAAAGTGCTTAACAATGAAACCGAACACAAAACAACAATAACACAGTGAACATAAAAACAAAACTAAGTAAAACCAAGTTTAAAAAGATGTGTTTTTAGCGGCTTTTTACAAGAGATCACTAAATCCGCAGATCTCAGGCTGAAAGGAAGGGAGTTCCAGAGGGAAGGAACCGCTGCTGCAAAGGCTCTGTCACCTTTTGTTTTCAGCCATGTT
This sequence comes from Rhadinocentrus ornatus, assembly GCA_037177495.1. Taxonomy (NCBI): domain Eukaryota; kingdom Metazoa; phylum Chordata; class Actinopteri; order Atheriniformes; family Melanotaeniidae; genus Rhadinocentrus; species Rhadinocentrus ornatus. Next base: position 25,827,882 of record JBAMHW010000022.1, on the reverse strand, counting down.
GGCTTAACAACCAGCAGACCTTGATCACTTGATCTCAGGGACCTGCTGGAAATGTAGGGCTGTAGAAGGTCTCTGAGCTGGATTAGTAATGGAGTGACATGAGTGAATTTGGAGAAATTTGTTATTGGCCTTGTAGCAGCGTTCTGTTAATAGTCTGTACATCTGTTAACACCACACTGGATGAACCTCGTTTTCCACCTCATGAAATAACTCTAAATCCTTAGTGTAAGTGTGGGGACGATGCAGGTGTGGGGTTGGTGTGGGCGTACTTTTTGGCAGCAACGGTCTTTGTAAGGTTCCACAGTTTGAGGGTGTGGTCTTCAGACACGCTGACCAGACAGGGCTCGACGGGGTGGAACGCCAGCGCTCGTACGCCATCAAAGTGACTCCGCAACGTGTACTTGGGGTTCCAGGTCTTCCTGAAGGAAGACTCCTTGCTGGATGACAGCTGGAGGGGAAAACAGGGAAAGGTTGTCATTAAACCTGTGAGTGACCTCTGAGACCAGAGCTGAGGCCAGTTTTCTTACATCGTAGCCAAAATCCGTCTCATCGTTGGTGACGGTGAGGTCAGCAAGGTCGCCCAAACCCAGCATGCTCTCCAAAACATCGTCCGACGCCCCCAGTATAAAAGACTTCCCCCCACCAGAGGAAAAAGGTAGCGGCTCGGCTGCAGAGAGAAACTTAAGTAAAAAAAACATTCCCATTTTATTCCATTGAGAGTAATACTGAGAATAATGAGAAACACTACACCAAGTCTTTGATGAATGACACTTTTTATAAAAAATAAAAAACCTAATTAAACAAACAAAAAATACCCGGTCCATCACCGCTGTCCTGATGACCAGTCCATGTTCAGCTGGGAAGAAGTCAGAATAGGAACGTTGTTCAGGATGTGGATGGACTGTTCCTTCTTCTACATCTGATTGTTTTTCTTTTACACTTTTACTAAACTGAGCGTATTTGCGTATTTCTATCCTTTAAAAATCCAAGATGGTGTTGTATTATTCGTGGATGGACAGCTTTTACATGGTTTTATAGGTGACTCAAATGTTCCCAAAACTCCTTTATTTTTTCCTGTTGGTGTTCACTCTAGTTCTGAGTTTCAAGGTCTGCGAGGTTTATTCCAATCCCAGACACATGACTGGTACCCCATTCTGGACCCAGTGGTGAAATCTGGGACCCAACTCTATCCTCCAAGATGACAACGTTCTCTCCCACGGAGCCAGGATCATCAGAGTTCCTCCAGGATTTGGGAGTGGAGAGGACAGAGTGACCTGCTAAGGTCCAGACCTCAACCCAACTGGAAACTGGTGGGACTAGCTTGGTCATGATGGTCATGACTGGCTAAATGATTGGTGACCAGCACCAAGTCCGGGACCAGCCCCTGGACTGGAGGAGAACCACGGACCACCTCCAAGCGGGACAGGACGGATCAGAACCATCAGACCAGACCCATCATGATGGTGGAGTACGAAAACCGACCACCATCCTCTACAATAAAAGCTAGCATGTGTGGAGGGTGCCTTTGTTTGCTCAGAAAATTGGTCAATTATTCATTTTCAAATCGGTAAATTGTGAGATATGTGAATGAACTTCGATGTAGAGCAAACTTCAAAATCACGATCAAACAGACGTGGAAGAACTTGGTAAAAGTTATCATAGAAATCTTATTAACCCAAACACCAGGATCTGATGCAGCTCTATGTTTAACTAATGGAAACACAAGTTTGTTCTGCATCAACCAATAAATAAAGCAGTCTTCTTCGCTGTTTGTCATAACAACTATGAGAAAACATGTTACATGTTTCCAATCAAAGCAAAAAGATGCATTAATAATCATTTCATTGTGGCCATCTGGACCGTTAGCTAATGGTGATGTGCCTAAAGATGCCCATCCGAGCCAATACGTCTTGTGTTTGTTTCCCTCTAACTGTGGGAGAGTTCAATCATCCAGTCCACCAAGAAACCCAGAACCAGAGTGAGCACAAACAGGAGAAAACAGGAATTTTGGTACATTTTTGGGGGAACTATCCCCACAGTTAGCTGTGGTTCTCATTCCACAGAGGCTCCATCCTTACCACTTCTACCTTGTTGTAAAGGTGAGTCATGTATAATACAACACCACTTTGTATAATTAAAAGAGAAAAATAATCCACCCAAAACTAAATTTTTTCTGCTGACTTTATACAATAATTTTCGGTCATTTTTACTTAATAAAACTGTAAAAATTGTATTGAATTTGTTAATGTTCAAATAAAACAGACTTGATTTGCTGCCCTCTCAGTCAGAAGCCTCAAACAGAACCTGGCAGATTTCAGATTGTGTGCGTTTTAAACCAAACTGTGCTTTTTTTTACTTACACTATTTACAAAAAGTTTTTATAATTTATAGAAAACGTACTATAATGCTATTATATAATATTAGATCATGAATTTATGGAAACCAAATCTACCAGCAGTGATGGGTAGATCGCAAGTACCTTACTGTGTGTTAGGTGTGGTCTCGGCCTGATGATGTTAACATTTGAAGAGGATGATGAAGAGGACTCTTTAGATAGAAACTGTCATTGAACCAGAATATTTAGTCCATTCTGGGTTCAGAAACTTCTTCTGGTTTTATCGGGTTTAATCATCTCGTTAGAGAACAGCATGTTGTAGAACAAATACTGAAACATTAAACACTTGTACGTGCGCATTCAGAAGTTCAGAGAAAGTCAAATTAAGTTCACCTGTAAAGGTTATGGTGGATTTTAGCTTCATTCTGACATCATACACAAAGCTAACTATCTGTGAGTAGCATATGTTTGTTCCTGTCCTCTCTCAGCAGTGGGATTCCTCCAGACTCCTTTCAGAGATGGATATTAACACTCCGTTTTGTTTTTATATATGAACCTGCCTGTACAAGCTGAAGCCTTTTTCAACAGTTACCGAGCCTTTTCTCATCTGCACATCATTCTCTCAAGTCTTGGCTTTCAGGAGAAAAAAATTGGCATTAAAACAAACACACAACAGGAACTATTCCCATATTTCCACTTTTTCCTCACTTATTTCTGCTACTATTTACCTGCTATCCTCACTAAACCAACTCGAAACCAGCTGCTTTGTGGCACCACCGTGCATCAGAAACGTCTTATTGGCTTCCAGCTATTCCAGCCATAGAGGAGCATTATTTTTCTTTTTTTTCAGACACACATAGAACTTTCTGCTCACTGGTTGATCTTTGGCTGCTCATGATTGGACGTTACGATCAATTTAAGCTCTGATTCACAATGATCATGGATCATTGTAGATTTACCAGATGGAGTCTCTGAATAAACACCACATTTAGTGGTGAACTCCTGGACGGGATAGAAAGGCCTGGAAAACTTTCATAAATCACCTAAAGAGGAAGCTATCCACCATGATTTACCCCACACAGCTACACACTACCATTCATGAGAAACTGCTGGTGGTGAAAGAGGTAGAGCTCGGAGATGTTGGAGATCAGTTTTAAGGGTTGAAGCCTTTATTGAATGCTTGTTAAACTGTAAAAACAGGTTATGCCTAAAATAGTTTAAATTTTTCTTCTAATGGTGGTTTTACATTTTTCTTGGCAACACATTGACAACATGTCTGATGAACTTAATCATCTCTGTTTTAATTTCGTGGAAGCAGCTCTGCATCACCCTCCACCCTGGTTTTTCTCTTTTCTCCAAAGAAACACACGTTTATCAACAACAACTCAACTGATGGCTGAACTGATCCGAACCCATTTTACCATGTTCTGGAAACATCTGACACCTGATGAAGGAACAACCTCATCTTCACAGCCAAGGATTCAGACTGAGGTTGGAAATTAAGTAAGTCACGGCATGTAGTTTGGTTCAGGATAGATTCAAGAAATGTTGGTGTCAAAACATTAGCTGTACGCTGCTTCTCACCCCACTCTGTCCCGTCTCCGGAGCTCCGAGCTTCGCCAGCTCCTTCTCCATCCTCAGCTGTCACCAGGAAGTCAAACTCTTTTAATGCCTCCTCTGTGTCAGCATCATCTTCCGACGCTAAGCCCTCGTTTCCCACCTGAAGAGGAAAACAGAGAAAAAGACAAATTAAGGAAAACTGTGGATGGGAGGAAAGGCTGAAAGTGCTGGTCTGCTGCCGGCGTACCCTGGTCTTGTGTTTTTTAGCTCGGTGGTGCTTGTCAATGTTGATGTCATTCATAAGATCTCCTTCCTCATCCTCATCACTGTCCTCGGCATTCTCCAAGAAGTTAAATGTTTCCAGATCATCACTGGGAATCCTAGACAATAACACAAGTGGTCACACAAAATGTTACGGACCGAGTTAACATGACTGTACGATCCGGTTCCCGAAAGGAAAACTTGAATTTAGGTCCAGACTGAGTTAACGTGACTGTACCATCCGGTTCCCGGAAGGAAAACTTAGATTTAGGTCCGGACCAAGTTAACGTGACTGTACCATCCGGTCTCCGGAAAGAAACTCGAATTTAGGTCTGGACCGAGTTAACGTGACTGTACAATCGGTTTCCAGAAAGAAAACTCAGATTTAGGTCCGGACCAAGTTAACGTGACTGTACGATCCTTTTCCCGGAAGGAAAACTCGGATTTAGGTCCGGACAGAGTTAACGTGACTGTATGACCCGGTGTCCAGAGGAAAAGTCTCATTTAGGTCCAGACCAAGTTAACGTGACTGTACCATCCGGTTTCCGGAAGGAAAACTGTCATTTAGGTCTGGACAGAGTTAACGTGACTGTACGATCTGTTTCCAGAAAGAAAACTCAGATTTAGGTCCGGACCGAGTTGACTCGACTGTACCATCCGGTTTCCGGAAGGAAACTCGGATTTAGGTCTGGACAGAGTTAACGTGACTGTACAATCGGTTTCCAGAAAGAAAACTCAGATTTAGGTCCAGACCGAGTTAACGTGTACCATCAGGTTTCCGGAAGGAAAACTGTCATTTAGGTCTGGACCGAGTTAACGTGACTGTACGATCGGTTTCCAGAAAGAAAACTCAGATTTAGGTCCGGACCGAGTTGACGTGACTGTACCATCCGGTTCCCGGAAGGAAAACTCAGATTTAGGTCCGGACCGAGTTAACGTGACTGTACGATCCGGTTCCTGGAAGGAAAACTCGGATTTTGGGTTCGGACAGAGTTAAGGTGACTGTACCATCCGGTTTCCGGAAGGAAAACTGTCATTTAGGTCCGGACAGAGTTAACGTGACTGTACGACCCGGTGTCCAGAGGAAAAGTCTCATTTAGGTCCGGACCAAGTTAACGTGACTGTACCATCCGGTTTCCGGAAAGAAAACTCAGATTTAGGTCCGGACCGAGTTGACGTGACTGTACCATCTGGTTTCCGGAAGGAAAACTCAGATTTAGGTCCGGACCAAGTTAACGTGACTGTACGATCCGGTTTCCGGAAGAAAAACTCAGATTTAGGTCCGGACCGAGTTAACCTGACTGTACGATCGGTTTCCCGAAAGAAAACTCAGATTTAGGTCCGGACCGAGTTAACCTGACTGTACCATCCGGTTCCCGGAAGGAGAACTTGAATTTAGGTCCGGACCGAGTTAACGTGACTGTACCATCCGGTTTCCGGAAGGAAAACTGTCATTTATGTCTGGATCGAGTTAACGTGACTGTACCATCCGGTTTCCGGAAGGAAAACTCAGATTTAGGTCCGGACCAAGTTAACGTGACTGTACCATCCGGTTTCCGGAAGGAAAACTCGAATTTAGGTCCGGATCGAGTTAACGTGACTGTACGATCCGGTTTCCGGAAGGAAAACTCGGATTTAGGTCCGGACCAAGTTAACGTGACTGTACCATCCAGTTACCGGAAGGAAAACTCAGATTTAGGTCCGGACCAAGTTAATGCGACTGTACGAACCGGTGTCTGGAGGAAAAGTCTCATTTAGGTCCGGACTGAGTTAATGTGACTGTACGATCCGGTTTCCGGAAGGAAAACTCTCTTTTAGGTCCGGACTGACGTGACTGAGATCACCTCTTGTTGTCTTTGCAACGCTCGGTCCCGTTGATGACGTGCTGCAGGTTTTTGTTGTCCACAGCTCCGTTCTGCTCAGAACCAGACAGGCCCAGCAGAGAGCGAACCCTCTGAGTCCGAACGTCAAGGATGGTATCTGTGTATCCCACTTCCTGCAGGTACCTGAACACAGTGAACTTGGTAACTAAATCAGCTGATTTTAATGCTCAATCATAAAGAATCCAATAAAAATTAGATTGAGTTTTTAAATATTTCACAGCCATTATAATCTACTAAGATCTGGGAACTTCTGGTTCTACCATCCAAATATCTGAAGACTTACTGTCTGAGTAGCTGCCGTCCTTGTTTCCATGTCAGCTGACTGTTGGCAGGAACAGCAGAAACTTCTGACTCTTTGGTGTCTAGAGGACAAAAACGGAAATGCTGACATATATATCTCCACCTACTGGTACAAATTACAAACAGCTAGGATCATCACCGCATGTCTGCACTGAAGTAAACCTGAGTGAAATTAGAAACGGTAGCCAGATGTTACACCATGGAGGCTCCAACAGACGAAATCTTCATTTACAGGATAAAATGTTTCACTGCTAAAAATTTGTCCAGTTTTGCATTAAAATCCCTTTTGGTTAGTTATTCAAGTTAAAAAAAAAAAAGAAGAAAAGTAAACGGAATCAGAATCCATTATACATCAATAGAGGAATAAAATGGGACAATTTACAAATTTGAGAAGAATCACTGGATTGTTCTCTGCAATGGACTGGTGACCTGTCCAGGGTGTACCTGCCTCTCACCTGATACAATGCTGGGATAGGCTCCAGCTTACCAGCAACCCGTAATGGATTCAGCGGTACAGACAATGAATGATGAATATTCTCGAGTTGGTAAATTTTCTATCAAGAACATAGTCGAATGATCCATTGTTGTAAAAAATCTTTACTAAAACATTCCTAATCATACAAATGTTGACTTGGCATCTTCTAAAGAGAAAGTTATTTTCATAATAAAACGCCTCAGAATCACAATAATTTACTGACTGTTGTGACAGACTGAAACAGCAGCTGAAACAAAAACATACAAATCCTGTAACAAACAAACAATTCCACCTTGGTTGACGTGTTTTCTGATGCCCGCTTTCGGCATACATGTCTGTATGTGTGGAATCAGGGAAGAACTCCTCCGTGGACACAGAGAGCAGCTATGACATGCAGTCATGTAAATTAGATACATAACATCAGACTGTTTTTTTGTTTTGTTGTTGTTTTTGTAGCATTACGTATGAAACTGTTGTAAAGAAAAGAGACTTTATATAACTTCTTTTGTAATTTGACGCTGTATAGAAAATCTAAATAAATAAACCTTGCAGTGTGGCGGTGAGCCTCGTTATAATGGTTGGAAAAACTCTGCTGGTGTTCTGCCGAAACGTGCTAACATGTCAAAACATGCTACCGCAGGCTGCTAATGTGAAAGCCCACAGTCTTAGTGTCAGCTGCAAATATGAGAGCCCATGAGATCGGTAAGCCATGCAAACGTAGGATCACTGTAGTCACCAGAAAAGGAAATGTATTCATAAAAAAAAAATAAAAAAAATAAAAATCTGAGTTAGTATAATAATAATAATAATATTGGATTAATTAGATTTGAAAAAATTCTAAATTTTAAAAGATCTTCTTTTAAAAATCAGCTTTAGTAAACAGTTTGTGTGTCGTCTACCTGATTCAAAGCTTGGCATCTTCATCTCTCCTTGGTTTAACTCCGTTCCATATTTTAACTTGTGATATTTTGCTCTGAGAAGGGAAGAAAGTGGATATAAAAGTTTTCACACCTGTGGTAAAATCCAGGGAGATGTTAAAACATTAGTCTAGAATGAATAATTCCCAAACATTTTCTCCGTAAATGTGACCTCTAATAGCCCTCTAATTCAATTCATAAATAAATAAAGACTGTGAAATAAGCTGGTTGCATCAGTATGAGCTAGGGATGCGATGAGTACTTTATTAAACACTGCAATTATTTAATTATTAATAAAGATCTCTCATTATCATGACTTTTCATGTGGGATCAAGTCTGAACCAGATCACAATAACAGGAAGGAAAACAAAGTCAAACATGCCTGTGTAACCATTGTGTTGCTCTGTTATCCTTCTGTGTTTACATGGTAAAGGACGACAGACGAAGAATTCTTCCTATTAAACATTAAGCAATGTGCTAATCAGAGATCACTGAAGAGACATTTGAATGGGAAAAAGAAGTAAGTGTTGAAAACTTGGATAGACGGATAGTTTCTCTGTTCCAACATAACAGACTTGGAGGTCGATTTTACCCTTTCAGTGGTCAATGTTTGATGGTCTGTAGAAGAAAGTGTGTTTAGGTCCGGGTGTTTTAGTATTATTTATGCATCAAACAGCAACTATTCTGCTAAAGGAAGCTGCCAGATGTTTTCCTGCTTTCTAAAGAAATGTTCAGAAGTGTTTTTATAATGTAGTTTCCAGAAAGAAGCCTCCTAAGTCCAGGTAGAAGTCCTGGAGCCTTATCATCCGTCTTCATCCAAGAGAAATCCAGAGTTAATATGTAGGATTTAATTATTCTTTTCACAGAAGAGATATAGTTAGAATGAGACTTTACTGTGCTCTATTATTTTGTTATGTTGGCATCAGAAAACAGAAATAAATAAAACTTAAAGAGACTTATGAGGAGTTGATGTGGTTTCACGCGCATAAATAAACGCATAATCATCATGATCAGTGTAAAATCATAACTATTTCTCTGATGATAGTCGCACCAAGAAAATCTATAATAGTGATATCCCTATTCTCAGCCCACTTTGGGACAGTCCACAGATCTGCTAGATCTAGGTTCTGGTTCTGATTGGACCACTACAGAACTTTTCAATCTTTTTTTTTGATCTGGATGTTTGTCTGGGATCATCGCAGTCTTGGAAGGTGAAATTCAGATTCAGCTTTCCAGTAGACGGCTGAAGGTTTTGGCCCAAAATGGAATCTAGACCTGAATCTGTTCAGAACTCCTTCCACTGCGACTAAAGCCCCAGTACCTGCTGAAGACAAACCAACCCCACAGCATGATGCCGCTACCCCTATGCTTCACTGTGGGGATGCTGTTCTTCTGGTGTTGAGAAGTGGTTTCCTTTCAGAATTGTGGCCTAAAAGTCCCACCTTGGTCTCATCGGACCAGAAGACATTTCCCACATCGATCTCTTTAATTGATGGAAGACTGAATGTTCCAACAAAGTTTTAGTTTAAGGGTGTCCATACTTGTGCAGCCAGCTTATTGAACTTTTATAAAAAACACATTTAGCACCCCAATCTGAATATCTACATACGTTTCTTACCTTTCCTGTTTTAAAGCATATTCTAGCATTTTAATTCTTCGAACCAGGTCATTCTTCAGGTTCTCCTGGCCCTTCCTCTCCCCCTGCAGGAACGCTATCCTGGCCTACAGACACAGAAACACAAACCATGACAGACGAGTTTAAAACATATGATTATGATTCATAACATGTTTATATGACAGTCAATTAACACTTGCATTGGAACTGAAGAAGAAGAATATCTGTTGGACATTAAACTTCTTCTTTAAAGAAACTTCAGGGACGTGTTACGGGAGCTTAACACAAGAACCAACAACTGGCTGCTTGAAATTTTAAAGTCTCCTCATTGGTACTGTCTGACTGTCCACATATTTTCTCAGCTGATTGACATGTTGCAGCAGCACTATGTTTTTCAAAAAAAATGTTCACTTTTGATTTAAAAGTAAATTTCGTCCCAGAACAATCATCTCTTTTACATATTGAACATAAATTGGCAAATAGTTGAGAAAATACTTCATCAACGGCAAAAAAAGTGTTTTGTGCTGCTTTCTCTGCAATCTGCCCTGGATGGACCATTCTCACGCTTCATCACCAATCACGTGACTTGCACGTCGACAACGTTTGTGGGTGGCAAAAAGATAAACAAAGCAGGGGTAGGGCTATGGGCTCGGGTCTACAGCTAGCTTTTCGCGTAAAAAAATTTAAAAAAATTGTAAATCTGTGTTGTGCCTCTGGATAATCCAATCGACATCCCAAAAATTTGGGAATTTTATTTTTATTTTCCAGCCAGCCTGCTGACCCTGAACAACGGCTAAATGTGTTGCTGCCGTCAAACTAGATAGCTGGAAACTGTCAAGAGTTTATCGAAAATTTTGTTTTGTATGCTTTTCAAGTGGGCTGCTCTAATTTTCATATATTTATTTATAAAAATGAAGGCAATGCGTTACTAAAATGCAGCAAACTGCAGGGGTTTCACGTTATTGCGCCCCGGGGCCAGACACTTCACGTTAGTCAGTTGTTAAAGGTACAGTGTGCAGCTTTTTAGTTTTTTTGTTAGCAAAAATCAAGAATTGCTTTCATAAATACGTATTTTACCAAAGTATAATCACAGTCCCATCCAAATGAAAGTGTTCTCGTAGCTTAGAATTAGATGTTTATAAATACATAGGTGGCGGCGCACCCAAC